>LPNX010091621.1:66344-221043 GCA_001517045.1 Pseudotsuga menziesii
ATAATTATAATCAAGTAGTAGTTAATGAGTAAGATAAATAACTATGCATAAGTGTTTGATATTGAAATTCTACTTTATAGGAGTAATTAGTCATTGTTTTACTCATTTTTATTTGTGTGACTTATTATTTAGTTGAATTTTTTATCCGATGACTAAATTAGTTATTTTTAGTTGTGTTGCTAAAATTTAGTCATATCTAGGGGTATTCCCATGAATATGGGTAACACTTTTTGGAAAGAGGAGGGTGATTAAGGGATTAATAAAGCTCTTTATTAAGATTTATACATAGGCTCGATCGAGGGTTTATTAAACCCTCGATCGAGGTGTGTAGCTCAATCCAAGGTTAAGTAAACTCTTGATCGATTTGTTATGTGGAATTTCAAATATTTAGAAAAAGACACGGTATTTTTCCCGCCTAATCCTGACCATGAAGAGCATAAACTTAATCGGTCTATAAAGCTCAATTGAGGTGCTTCACAGTAAATTCCAAATCCACATAAGTGGTGAGGCTTCTAACCTATTCATAAATAGCTTATGAAATACAAATGCTTGATCGAGATTGTATCCTAATTGCACTTAAACCCTCGATCAAGGTATTTGAAAATACGTTCAAAACCTCGATCAAGCTATTAACTCGAACGAGGGCTTAAAATATAGTCCTTTATCCCCTTTTCTGCAATTGGAATTTTTATTCCCCCTTCAGTACCATGCTTGAGCTTTGTCTTAGAATGCACCTTAGGTGGGGGACTTCATACCAATAAATTCATCTACATATCATCTTTCCTTTGGCATTTAATTTATGTGTTTTGTAGTTTGTATGGTATTTTTTTAATTTAATTTTTAAACATACTCTTGAAAACCATTTCAATCATTTTAAAGTAATGCAAAGGAAAATCAACAACAACAAAAAGTGCACAACAATTGTTTTTCAAAAAATACATACGTTTGAGATAAATGGGTCCTCTTCAAAAGGGTATTTTTTTTATCAGTTAAAAAGAAGTTTACATGCACACATGTGTATAAAATGCAATTAAACTGTTATTGGTTACTTTTGAAAATTAATAAAAAATGCATTTTTCAAAGAAAATTACAAAAAATATATATATGCCCTAGTGCATTATGTGTAGATCATATCCATATTATATATTAAAAAAATGAATTTCTCACTAAATTATTGTATGTGCACACGAGTCACTTGTTAACTTTTCTTAAACTTTACATGGACAATTCTATCACTAAATGCAATTTTGATATATTAAATGATATTATTAAATTTTCAAAAAAATATACGTGGAAAGATAACGTAATTCCCTACAATTTGTTTTTTGTTGCATCTCGGAATTCACATGGAAAATATGAGTTTTGATGGGTTCAATTTAATAAAACAATAAAAAAATGAATTTTCATCATCATTTTTTGCCAAAGTGTTAATCATCTTCATGAATTCACCCTTAGCTTAAAAACACTGTTGTGACTAATGTTTTTAGTCACGTAGTCATATATCTCACTTTTTATACTAGTGATTCATAATCCTTTGTTCTCGAATTCCCAAACCTTCGTTATTAATCAATCCTTTGACAATCTCCCGTTTGACCAGGTGATACTTCTTGGTTGTAGTTCCTAGACCCCCTTTCCAGAGGAACCCTCTTAACTCCTTACCGATATTATTCATGATGCTTGCAGAGGACATCAAAATAGAACATACAAAAATTGGAAGAGAAGAGAGAACAAATTTGAGGAGAGTTATTTTCCAACCAAATTTAACCATCTAATTCCCCAAGACTGCACTTTATCTTTAATATTTTGGATAATGAATTGCCAATTTGTTGATTTTCAGCATTTTATGGAAATTGGTACTCCAAGTTACTTGAAAGAGAACCATGCATTTGGTTTCAGTTTGTAGCTGAGAATCTTTGAGATAGATGCTAACAGGCGAGGGAATAATTCTAACTATAAATACTTCATTTATTATCATTGTCTATACCTCTAGAAGCATTGAGGAAGATATCTAGAGTTCCTTTGAATTTATGAGTGATTTTCTCAAATACATTGCCAATGAGGATTGTATCATCCACAAACTGAGTGTGTTCACTAGTTGCACCCCTCTAGCTATGAATATACTGTGAATATCACCATCATTAATTTGAAGATTAATTTTTCTATTAGGAGATTCTGCTACAATGATATTTGAGAAAGGGGATAGTGGACATCCCTGCCTTAATCCTCTCGAAGAACTAAAAATAGTAGGTCATCTATTTACCAAAGGGGAAATCGATGGTTTTCCTATACATACTCTAATCCAATTTATGAATATGGGAGAGAATCCAAACTTTTCCATAACCCTGAAAATGAATTGATGCCTTACCTGATCGAAATAATCAACTAAGTCCAACTTTACAGTCATTCATGATTCCTTCCTATTCATGTTGAAGTGTATTGCTTCCTGGACTACAATAATACTATCAAGGATTTGTCATCCTACTATGAAACCTCCTTGATTCGCAGAAATCAGCATTAGGATGACTCTTTTAAGTTTCCATTCGTTGAGCTAAGATTTTTGTTAAAATTTTGTAGGAGGAATTGCACAAGGATATATGCCTAAATCTATCTATAGAAGTTGGACTATTTTATTTAGGAACAAGAGAAATTAAGGAGTAGTTTGTATCCTCGTCAATGCGATGCATCCCCCTTGTCCAATCAAGCATTCTTCGTAAATCCTTCTTTAGTATGCTCCTACAATTTTTATAAAAGCTAATCATGATGTCGTCTAGACCTAGGGCTTTGTTTTGATGAAGGGACCACACTCCTTCTTGCTTCTATCATTCTCTTATTGGTTTGTAGAGGAGGTCATTTTCTTTAGAAGTGACTACATTCGAGATATAGTCACATAGGGAGAACATGTCCTAGGGATTGGAATCTACCTCTTCAATGTATAAGTTTTTGTAAAAGTTAGATACTTTTTTTTTCATTGTGTCGAGTTAGTTGAACCCCATTTATGCCTCTCAACTTAAGAACAATGTTCCTCCTTATCCTTTCTTTACATTTATTATGGATGTAATTTGTATTCCTATTTCCTACTTTCAACTAGAGGATTCTTGATCTTGATATCCATTATTCTTCCTCCTTAACGGTTAAATATTGAAACCTTAGATCTAGTTCTCATTCCTTCTCCAGGATTTCTCCTGTCACGAGACTTACTTCAATTTATCTTTGCAACCTTTCAAGCTCTTCTTGTGATGGATTACTTCCATTCCTGGATCATTATAGCACATCATATCCCGGTTCTTGAGAGAAAATTTTACATGCCACAATTTGGTCTCCAAAATGTAGCTTGGAAATCCTTCCACATGATTATCCCAAGCAGATTTTATGAATTTTATGGCCCATTTTGATATTAACTAGACTACATTGAATATAAAAGGAATAACGCCTTGGTTCTCGATTTTAGCACACGAGAGCAATATTGGATTATGGTCTGAGATAGGTGAAGGTAGAATTTTTGAAATAGGAATGTAATCTTTTAACATGAGAGAGTTTCTTGATAGAAAATAGTCTAGTCTAGATGCGATGTGGCCCAACCCTAGTGTTCTGTTGTTCCAAGTGTATTTATTTTCCCAGGATTAGTGTCTATCAGGTTCTAGTCATTTTGTAATTCTTCCATCTTCTCCCCATAAGGGTCTCTGGCCTTAGATCCTCCTCTTCACTCCTAAGGAGATATTGTTGTGTTAAATTATCTCTCTACAATACAGTACTTCAAATTCCCCATTTATCCCAAGGAGACTGGTGATCTCCAGAAAGCTTCTTTTCGATTGTGTAGCATTGGACCATATATGTTACATACCCTTAGGATTTATTTAGTATATTGTTTCTCAAGATTGACAATCAACCAATTTTGATTGACAATAAAGGAGACCATCTTGTACCGATTTTTATCCCACCATCTCGCAAGGCCTCCGGAAAAGCGTTGTGCACCTATTGTTAATATTTCTCCTTTCTTCCATATTTGTCCCATTTACTTGGTGCATGTATCTTATTCCATTTTTGTCTCTTGCATAAAAAAATATGGAGGCCTTTTCTTCTTGAAACATGTTCTTTACTACTTCTATTTTATGCTTCCCTCTTAACCCTCTGCAGTTCCAGGAGACCACTTTCATTATTGCTTACTATACATATGATTCAACTTGTCCTTATTTTCCTCCCCTGATCCTTGTGGTTTTTTACCTGATGTCATTATTTTTATATGTTGATTTAGGTTGGTTTTTTTATTCGTCGCTTTACCCCTTGCTACTTCCATCTCCATGAGCAACCTATTTGGTTTCCTTCCCTTTCTTTAGGGGCGATCTTACTCTTCATCCTTTCTCTCTGATGATTTCTCTTGGGTGGCCTTTGAACTTGATCTTTTAATTGATCCTCCATATTTCATTGAGTACTTTGCTCTGATCTCTTCATAACCCTATGAAGGAATAATTGGGGAATAGTTCTCTTTCTGCCCTATTTCGTGGATAACTGGCTGGGGATCTGGGATATTGTTGGCCTAAATTTTTGGGGATTCATTTGCTTCTTCTTCCATGTCATTTCCTTCCCTTAATAATACTTGGTATCTATTTGTTTAAGATACTTATTGATGTGTAGGTTGATGCTTACTAGGGCCGACCTTCTTCCCCTTTAGTTTCACTTGATTCCGGTCTTCCTCTTACTCTCCTTCTGAATCTTGTTTCTTTTTCTTCAAACAGTTCCTTGCAAAGTGTCCATATTCATAACAAACTTTGCATTTGAAAGGTAACTAATCATATTCCACCATATATAAGTGATTCCATCCTTCCATCGAAAGAATAATATATTTTGGCATCCTTTTCTCCAAGTCCACTGCTGCACATATTCTTGCACAGGAAAATAATGGGAGTTTTGGCCCCAATTTGTTGATGTACCTTCCAAGGGTGTTCCCAATGGCTCTTAAATATTCATTGCTCCAACAATACAAAGGGAGATGTGTTGTAATCTCACCGATCACATAAGGTTACCAATAATACATACTAAAACATACATATAAAACAGAGACAAGAGATAATAACAAATAGGTAAAGTAACAGATTATACTACAGGAAATGAGTCCATACAACATAGAGAACTGAACTGAGTTCTCACCTGGCTCAACAGCCTAATATATATGATTACAGAATGGTTACAAAATAACTACCTGTCGGTTCGGTGAACTGACACGACCTTAGGTGGCCGACCTAAGCTCTAGTTTAGTCGGTCAACCGACTTAGTCGGCTGATCGACTAAGTCGGCTCATCGACGTAGTTGGTTGATCAACTAAGTCGGCTATCCTTCAAGTCGACTTATCAACTTGCTCCTTCTACATCTCCCCCATGAACAAAATGTTTCTTCATCCCGAAGAAACGGGGAGGTACAAAATTCTTCCTGGCTGGTCTCAATATTTATTGTGGTGGGTTGTGAAGTTTGATGGTCGGTCTTTTCTGTAGACAGACTTCTACAATGGCTGAGGTTGTTACTACGAGTGATGTTGGAAATCTATCCAACTCTACAAAATTTTCTGGATGTCGATGGTGAGTGTGGGCAAGCCTGATAAGATCGACATCTTCTCTAAAATGGAGACTTCAGCTATCCTCTCCATGTCAGGACCCATAAACTGGTCCTTCTCCTCTGCAGTCTCAATAAGTCGTTTCATTTGCGGGTAGATGATGTCGACTTTCTCCAATTTAGGGAGAGCTTGTTGCACCCACTGATGTGCTTACCTTTCTAGTCTCTGCAGTTTGGCAGTTTCAAGCACTATTTGTTCTTCTATTGTCGTTCTGAGTGCTTCCTTAGTGGTTTTCCTGCTTTCTAATGCCTGAATCCCTTGTCCAGTCTGCTGAGTCTACTGATAGACTTGCCCATAGTAATTAGGCCAGTCTCTCAGTATTTCTTCAGTTACAACAGACTTCTCCATATGATCTTGCAGCAATTTGTAGGCTTCAGAAAAGGTAGTGTGCTGTGCCATTAGGAGTCGGGCAGTTTCCTCTTTTTGTTCCTCCTTTGTTTCCTGAATGTGAGATTGGAGTGTCGACACCATGCTCTCAAATAGCTGATACGCCCTTTCGAGCGGTTTGTTTGTGTTGACCTCGATTGGGCCCGACAGGACAGAATGGGCCAGGTTTTGGAATTTGGTGAGGAACTCGACCTGTTCTTCCTTCGTGTCATCGAGTTCCTTATTTCTTTGCTCTCTCCTTGTCTTTGCGTCACCTGCTAGGGTCTTGAGGAGTTTTCCGAGCTCTGTTTCGGTCAGGGAGCTTGCATCCTTTAATCTGATTTGGACCTTTGATGGATGTCCATGATGCTCCTTCTTCTGTTTCTCCTTCCTCTTCTTATGCTTTTCTTTTTCTGCTTGTGTCGGCACCTGTGTACCTGTAAGAGTTGAGACGGGGTCTTTGGTTTGTGGGATAGTTGCTGATGGTTTTTCTGGTTGGGGAGGTGGGATGACTACCACTTCTAGTTGTTTGGCTACAGTTGGTTGTGGCGGGTCTTGCTCTAAGTTGGGAGGTGGCGATGGTGGTGGAGATGGTGGTGGTGGTGATGGAGTCGGCGAATGGTCAGGGGTGATTGGTTTGGGGGAAGTGTAGGAGAGTGGTGGATTGTTGGGGTGGGGAGGTGAGTCTAAATCAGAGAACATTTGATTAATTTCTTGGGCTATGTCCTCTTCATTTTCTTCTCCCCCAGTCGGGGTAGTGGCTGGTGGGTCATCTTGAGGTACGGTCGAGGTGATAGTTGAGGTCCGACATGCAACCACTTCAGCCTCCTTGTCGTGATTTCTCTCGAAATTCAACATGATCGTTGCAAAGGTTCTGGATTGGGCTTTGGGTCCTGGTTGGTATCCACCGGCAGTATAGAGAGGTGCTTTTGTAGATATTTTTTGGGCTGACATAAATAGCTCAGGTAGTTTCTCAATGAATGCCTACAAATTTCTGTCCTTGTCGAATTTTGCTTTTACCTCTTCCGACATCACACTTTTTTACAAGTCAAGGGGGCTTACTGACTATGGGGCCGGTACTTGTTCCTCGGTTATTTTCATCACTGATGGGGGTGGAGATGTCAACACAAGATCGACAATGTTTTCAGGTGTCATCGTGGTATTATCTTTCTTTGGTCGACCCGCTTGTGCTCCCGCCTCGACAAATCTTTGGAACTGGGTCTCGACCGGCACCTTGTTTGCTATGGCATCCTATATTATGTCAAGGGCTGTGGCTGCCAGTTCCTCCTCATCTTCTAATGAGTCTGCAAGGATAATCTTGCGCTTACCTTTGCCTTGTTGTTGTTGTTGTGTCTTGATATTCTTCCTGGCCAATGCTATCTCCTTTGACAATTTTTGAATGATGCCTTTTGTGACAACATACTCAGGGTTTTCTGGCTCTGTCTCTCCCCTTGGCTCCTGGGTCGGGACGACACTTTCGGCAGTCGAAGGAATTACCTGCTGTTTTGGCTATGCCTTGGCTGTCTGGGGTTCTACCCTTTTGGCGGTCGGAGGTTTGATGGTTATTTGAAGTCGACTGGTGTGTTCGGTCGGTGTCTCCTTCGACACAAAGGTGCTGATATAGAGGTTGAGCTCATAGTATTCCTCTTTTTCCTGGTCGGTGAGCGACTCCACGATCGAGAAATCGATCTGCTTTTCTGTTGCTGGTACTGGTATTTTGCTTTTGGCCTGTCGAGACAATTCTCGAAAGATCTGACCAACTGATGAGTAGTAGTCGAGGGCTTTGGCATTTGATTTGTCACCCTGCATGTACCACACCGAAGTATGGTCGAGCTCTACTTGAATATGGGAGTTCATCAATAGATTTATTTGGATGTTTTGAGGCACCCTCCATCTAATCGTGTGGAGTTTGAGCTATTGAAACCAGTTCTCTCATAGTACTTTCCCGTGCTCAAGCTCCTCCAAGGTTCCTCTCTGGGAGAATGGTTTAAATCTCCACATGTGGAACCTTGATGGTTCCTAAAAGAGTGGGCTCCCCTCTGGGCAGATGTGGTACATGACTATCCATAAGATTAGGGAGGGAAACTTGATGATTCCCCCTGTTTCTTGGCACCTTTCATAGATGGTTTTGACCATGTCGACTACATATTCAGCTCATATGTATATCATTCAGTGTGTGGCAATGGTGTCGACAACTTCTAACATGTCTAACTTAAGGTCGTTGCCTCGACCTGACATGGTGAGTGTGATTGCGATTATTTTGGCCACAATCTATGGCGTGCGAGTTGTGATTTGGCTGATCATCAATCCCTTCAAGTTCTTTCCCGAAGTCGACCCAGTGAGCTCTTCGACCAATCCTTCTTTGATACCAACTGGTACTGGGTTTCATTTGTTTGAGAGATCGGTGAGCTGGGAGATGACTTCTCCTGAGATGTCGACTGGTCAGTGGAAGTAGAACTGGCCATTGTGGTACCAGCTGATGATGAATTTTACAGCAGTCTCCTTTGTGCCACCAAAGCTAGCCATGAGTGGTGCATTGACATAGTTAAATATAGTGCTATATTTGATCTTCTCTGCGGCTTGAGTGGATTTTTTGTTAACATAAGCCCACTCTTGCATCTCGGCCCAGAGTTTCTGCCATGAGCCTTCCTGCACCTTAGCATTCTTAATGTTTTTCATCTTACAGACTAAAGGGGTATCCGCAGCCTGTAGTTCCTTGGCTTTGGTCGAGCCTCTAGTTTGTTTGGGGGCCATTGTGTTGGTTTGGTGGTCAATTTCACTTAGGGGTTCTCAGTGTTTAATCGACTGGATGCTCTGATGCTCTCTCTGTATGAATTGTGGTGAGTGATCCTTCGGTGATCCAGTATTTATAGGCGATGCTGCGAAGGTGTGCATCGATGGGTTTATTAATGGTGGACTTGATGTTCCAGCTGGAACACTTGAGTGTGTGTTAATGGAGAATTTATTTCGGTGCTTGATGTCATGAATGCGCGATGGGAATTTCAAGGTCGTCGATCGATGTCGGTTATGAGAATGGTTGATGAAAGTGGTCGGTTGATGATGTGATGTTGATGGGAATGATGTCGGTTGTCGAAATGGTAATTTCCTGTCATAGTTTCTTGTATGTATGATATGTTTTTGGCGTTTGGAATTTTATAGCTTTTGGTTTATGGTTATGGTCATTATATGATTTTTTTGGGGGGGGTTTATTTCTAATTTCTGTAGCATTTTATTCGGGCTCCATTAATAAGCTTCTGAAATACTATGCCTTGTAACTTCCTAAGTCAGATTGATCCATTGGTATGTATGTCTTCGACAACGTAAGGTCCCATCCATTATGTATCGAGATTTTTAGGTTTACCTTTTACTCGACTATTATTTAGTAGAGACAAGTCTCCTACGGACAAGTTTTTGTTTTTGATGTTTCAGTCGTGGCATGCTTTTTATTGTTGTTTCTAGATTTCTTGATGTTGTATTGCCATTAGTCGGTGCTCTTCAAGTTTTATTAGTTGCAATAGTTGGTCATTTCTTCCTTGTTCGACATCGACATGTAGGATCTCTGTGATGATAGGTGTCTGTTGTCGGAAGTGAAGTGGAAGTACTGCTTCTTGTCCATAGACTAGTTGAAAAGGAGTTTGGTCGGTTGAACATTTATATGTTGTTTTGTATGCCCATAATACTGCTGGTATCTTCTCATCCCAGTCATCCTTATCAGCATTACATATTTTGGTTAGTCGTTTTGTTAATGTTTTGTTAAATGCTTCAATTGCTCCATTCGACTGAGGATGGTATGATGTACTTCGATGGTGGTCGATTTGGAACTAGTCGGTTAGGGTTTTGATAGTTTTGTTGATGAAGTGTGTTCCTTGGTCACTAATTAAAGTTAGTGGACATCCAAATCTAGTGATGATATTCTCATAGATAAACTTAGCAGCTATCTCACTAGAACATGTGTCGACTGGTTCAGCTTTTGCCCATTTAGTGACATATTCAACTGCAGTTATGATATACCCTGCACCTGTCCTTTTTGCTGGTATAAGAAATGGTCCTATGAAGTCTATGGCCTAGATTTCAAATGTAAAACTTGGGTTTAATGATATCATAGGCATTTCTATGCCAGGCAAGGGTCGACCTAGTCATTGACATCTGTCACATCGACTGACAAAATTTTTGCAATCTCTGTGGAGTGTCGGCCACCATAACCCTGACTGTTGGATTTTCTTTGCAATCGTGTTTGCTTGGAAATGTCCTCCTGCAGGTCCATAATGTGCTTCATGCATAATGTTATCCCTTTTGTGTTCTAGTACACACCTTCTGAGGATGTCATCTAATCCCATTTTGTATAAGAATCCATTTATAAGTCTGTAGGGTGCAGCCTTCATAGCTAAGATCTGCTTCTTCTTTGTATTCATTCCTTCTGGTGCATGTCCCTCTTCCAAGAACTAGGCTATTTCTTCTAGTTCTACTGGGACTGCTTCTATCCAAAATAAATGTGCATCAGGCAAGTCATCGTCGACTCTTGTCAGTTCTTCTCCTGTGTCGATTCGAGATAAATGGTCGGGACGGACATTTAACTTGCTTGGTCGAACAACGACTTCAAATTCGAATTCTTGGAATAATAATAGCCATCAATAGATTATTCCATGATGTAGTGGTTTATTGACGAGATACTTACGTGCCTGATGGTCTGTATAGAATATAAATGGGTTAGCTAAGAGATAATGTCGATATTTTTGTAGTGTAAAGACCATGCCTAGGGATTCTCTTTCTATTGTCGAATAGTTCCTCTTAGCTTTGTTTAATTTTCTGCTACTGTAAACTATAGGATAATCCATTCCATCTTCTCCTGATTGAGTTAAGATTGCTCCTATTGCTAGGCTTGATGCATCAATATGAACATGGAATTTGATTGACCAGTTTGGGAACTTTAGGATTGGTGCTTCGACTAGTTTTCTTTTTAATTTTTCGAATGATATGTGGCACTCCTCTGTCCAGTTGAATTCTTGATCTTCTCTTAATAGTTCTTCAAGTGGATAGGTCATATCTGAATAATATCTTATGAACTTTCTGTAATAGCCCGTGTGTCCAAGTAACACCCTAACTTGTTTTGGGTTTACTGAGGGTTTTAGGTCGAGGATAATTTTGATCTTTGCAAATTCAACCTTAATACCTTCCTTACAGACAATGTGCCCTAATGATATCCCTATGGGGGTCATAAATATGCATTTCTTGATGTTTAGGGAGAGTTGAATTTGTCGACATATTTCCAACATAAGTCTGAGCCATTTGCAATGATCCTTTAACATGGAGTATATTTTCCAATCATCAAAGTATACTACCACGGTCTTATAGATATACTCTTGAAATGTTTTGACAACAATTCTAGAGAATACTGCAGGTGCATTTTTTAATCCAAAAGGCATAACCTTGTAAGCAAATGAACCAAATTCACACACAAAGGTTGTCTTCTTCTGGTCTTCTTTATCTATTGGCACTTGGTTATAACCTGAGAATCCATCTGTAAATGAGTAGCATTCATGTCCTGCAACCTCATTCAAGATCTCATCTGCATAAGGGGTTGGAAATGGGTCTGTCAGTGTTACTTTGTTTAGTTCCCTAAAGTCGACACAAATTCTTAGTTCGGTCGAGTCGTGTTTCTTAGGCTGTACAACCATTGGAATTGCCCATTCTGATTGGTCGATAGGATAGATGATGCCTGCTGCAAGCATGTTATCAATTTCCTTTTTGACTATCTCCTTGTATTTGCGAGCTAGTTTATAAGGCCTTTTCTTCACAAGTCGAACATCAGGTTTAGTATCAATTTTCATTTCTCCCATTTCATGGACTAAGCCTTTGAGGTCTTTATAATCTCTAGCAAATACGTCTTGGAACTCTTTTAATAAGTTCACTATTTATGTGGTATGTTTTTCACTCCAGTAGTCACCAATCTTTGCCATTTTTGGTCGATCATCATTGGAGATGTTGAATTATTTAGTTTTGATTTTAGCATGTAGCCATTTTGGTGCTTTGGATTCATTGATCGGTCGACTTCCTTCCTTAAACTATGAGAATGTGGCAGGGAAGTCGGCTGCAGTCATTCTGTCGGTATTTTGTTTGTCGGTTGTTTCTACTTTCAGGATTGTACAAATAGGTTTGGTCGTTTCGACATGGTTAGATTTCCATCTAAAGCTTTTTCCTTCTATGTTTTCGGTTTCTAACTGTAGTCTTGTCGATTGTGGTTTTGTCCTTGTTTGGATATTGTTACTTGTCATTGTCTATCAGTTAGCCTTTAAGGGTTTGTTTTCGGTCGGCTGAATAAATTCTTTAATATGTTTTGTTGTTTCAACCAAGTTTTCATTTTGAGGTATAAAGTTGAAATCTTTAATGAAATTTTCCTGGAGTGCATGCCATAAGAATGTTTCACCTCTAGCTTCTTCCATCTTATACCATTTGTTTGGTAAGTCGACGAGGGTTGATGGGAACAAGTGTGGCCATGCTCATTCATCCTTGTATCCCAGTCTTCTCCACTCTTTTTCAGAGGTTTTAATATGATATTCTGGGTTCTGTCCTTGAGTAAATATAGGTATCTGAGCTTGTTGGGTTAACTTCTTTCCTCCAAACCTTTCGACAAAGTAAGTCGAAGCTGTTGTCCAGGTCTGCAGTCTTGTCTAATGGGTATCCCACCATCTAGCAGCTTATCCTGTAAAAGTTTCTACTAGGCTTTGAAGTCGGCCATGTTCACCAATATTTTTTGAAACCTCTTCTACATGCATGACTGGTGATTCCCTTTCCTTGTATCTTGGTACCTGTGTGGTATCTAGATTGGTAGGTTCTAAGGTAGGGTATTCCCTAATTTTTTTCTCAAATATTTTTGGGACAATGGACACTATGAAGCACTGTTGGGTGGGATTTTTTTGCACTTTTTGAATAGTCCAGCACCCTCTTGCTTGTGTTTCATAGTTCTCGATCTCCCAATCATATAATTTGGCATCTGAATATAGCCAACTGAGTCCTGGTTGCCTAAATGAAGTTCTTCATAGATGTTAGGTTCAATATAATCTGCATTGTTTTGAATTTGGTAGAGTTGTCGGACGTCGACTTCTTCATCGATAGGTTCCGTCCAAGGTTCTCCGTGAGATGGGTGAATAGGTACAATGACATTTTTTCCATTTCCTTTCAATTTGATCCTCTCTTTGTCCAGGGATATCGATGCTTTCATATTTCTACCCCAAGGTCGGCCTACTAACGTTGGGAAGGAACTGGATCCTTCCTTAGGGTCAATGATTTCGAAGTCAACCTTGGTCTAGATTCCTTTTATGGTTGTGTCAACGTTCTTCCAGACTCCAATGGGTTCAATTAGGCCATGGTCGACTAGTTTGAGGTATATGCCTGACTCATAGAGTTGAGGTCTGCCATTTGTTCCCAAGTGTCACGAGTCATGATGTTTACTTGTGATCCAAAGTTGAGCACTACTTATCGGACATGGTATCCTTTGATTTCCAGGTCGACAAGTGGGTCGGCATCACCTTTGTCTTTTTTATTTAGGCTGCAAATGTTCTTTGTTTGTTTTTCAGAGTTGTTATGTTTTAATTCATATAGTAGGTCGATGAACTGAGAGACCGAATTGTCTTTTTGTATGAGCTGTATTACTTCGTTTATTGTGTTATGTCAATTGTCATGAGATTGTTCTTATCGTGCAATTTCTTTGAATACATTGGTTGCTTCTTTGTATGTTTGTTTTTCTTTAAGTGGGTCAGGATATATAGTTTTCTCTTTTATTTTGCTGATTCTTGGGTTATCATTGCCTGTTTTTGTTCCTTGTCGAGTTACAATATGCAATTTTTTTGTGTTTATTACATTTTTTTTGCACAGAGGACAAGACATTAACATTTTTCTTTGTATTAATTTTTTCCAACATGGTAGGGAAATCCTCTAGTGAGTGATCCCCTACTCCACAATGCATACAAAATTTGAGATCAGTTCTATCTTTATATGGACAGTCTGCGTACCGATGTCCCTCCTTATAATAGGTAAAGCACTGGATGGGTCAACGTGGTCGGATGTCGCGATTCCCAGGGAATCGACCTCTTCCTCCATAGCCTCCTCATCGATTGTCGTACCGACGCTCATATCGTCGATCGTCATATCTCTGACTGATCTGATCGCTTGGTAAATTATTTTGCTCATTATGTTGTGCAACTGCATTAGTTTGGTAGACTGCCTGATAATTTTGTCGGTTCTTTAGGTTCAATTAGCAGTCGGCTGTGTTATGATTTTTGGTTTCGTAGATTGCACACCAGGATGCCTTGCCGTTATTCATGTTGAATGAGTAGTATTTTGTCAAGTGGTCCCCTTGTTCTTGGCAAATGTCGGAAAAAGATTTGGTCTGCATGAATAGAACGTCTTGTCGGCTGTATTCTTGTCGACAATTATCTTTGGAGTGGTCGTCCATCGAGCATTTGGTGCACTAGATCTCCTGATTCTTGAGGTTTAACTCCTTTAGGGAATTCTGCACACTCTCTAGCTGTTCTTTCAATCTGTCGTCAGTGGAGTAAGCGGGTATATCCTCATCCATCTCTACTTGAAGAGCTTTTGTTAGCGCATCTTCATAAGATTTGAATGTTTCCAGACTAATGTGTCAGCATACTTTCTGAGATAACCCTGCAAGAAACCATTGGATTAGTAACTGTTCATCTATAACATAGTCCAGCTGGCTCAGAAGGTCTTTCCAACGCTTATCATAGTCGCGGATAGTTTCCCCTGGCTTCTGTGATGTTGTTTTTAGTTTTTTCGCTGCCAGGTGTTTGGCATCTGGAGTTTTGAAAAATGATAGAAATTACACCTTAATCTTGGATTTGGTTGCTCTAGGTTTTCTTTCCAAAAAGGTCATATACCAGGTCAATGCCCTTTTCCTCAACGCACCGGTGAACTGTGCCATTTTTCTATCTTTGTCTGTAACTTGGTTGGCCTCCCAAGTCGACTCGAAGACGAACCAGTGTCATCTGGGGTCCTCATCCCCCTAATATAGAGGAATGTGAGCCGATCTGTGACCCATGTTTGAATCACTATCACTACTCTCAGGAGGTGGCGGCGGTGGAGGTGGGGGTGGGGGTGAGGGTGAGGGTGGTGGGTTTACTAGTTTATTCGTCTCTACGGTACTATGGTCGACGAAACTTTTGTTCCCTTCAGTTGTCGATTCTTCATCGACTGGCAGTCGGTTGATATCGACTCCTGCTGTCGATGGTCCACTGCAACTATTTGTCCGCAGTTCTGAATGTTCTATGTCTTCTAAAGTTGTATTTGGCAGGGGGGATGCTCCTTCATGTGTCGGTAAGAGTAAGTGGATACTTCGGTGGGAGGGTGCCGCTTGAAAGGTTACCCAATTCCATTCCTTTGGTCAACGTATAATGAGGTGTCGTCCAGTGTATGTTTCGTCATTTAGTCGACTCCATATACTAAAGTCACCAGCTCGTAGTCAGAGGTCCTCTTCGACAATAGTCTGTATCCCAGTAAGTGGATTCAATGGAGAGAGGGTTGTTCCTTCATGGGGGGATCTTAATTGGAGAGCTTCTGGCTGCTCTATCCACAATTCTTCCTCCGTAGGGGACGCCTCTTGTTCCACGCCTTCTTTATGTCGGTCATGACCCGACTCTGGCGGATTCTCTTCCTGGTCGGTCGCCCTAGGATTCCTTCCTCTATGCAGCTCTAAGGCTCTTTCTCTTCTTGCTTCCCTCCTCTGTTGTCTCTCTTCCCTCCCTATTTTTTGAATGTCCAACATACCTTCGTGTGATACTATTTTCTAGAGTTCCCTTTTGGTCGACTTGCTCATTATTGGTGAATGGTATCTGTTTCTAGTCGACTAGAATCCACTCTACTCTATCTCGACATATGACCAACTACCCCCCCATAGCCTACCCGACACTTTTTAGAAAGCCCGGATAGTTCAGTCTATTTGCTTAGGAAGTATTCCCACTCCCTTTTTGCAGTAAATTTTTCCCACTTCCTTTGCTTCTCCACCCAGTTAAAGTTTGATGGCATTCCATGAAGTGATGGACGAGGTTCGACAATATGTCCTACTCCTTTCTCGATCAAGAATTTGAACAACAAGGTTGGTAAGGAACATATAAATTGCTTGGTGAGATTGGTGTAAAATTTATCCTTGTCTGTTTCCACCAAAGTTCTATCTTCGACTGCTTGCTCCTCACATAAGTCATCGATGATTTTCTTGAACCACTCTGACAATTTTGTTCTATCTCCTTGGATAAGTTTTTCCAGCAATTGTTGTTCTTTATCCCCTTCCGGCTTTCTCATCCAGGAGTTTCTTTAGAAGTTGGGGCACTGATTCGACAAAATTTTCATGCATTTCTGTGAAAAATATTTATTTTTCTTGTGCGATTGTTAATCTGTTCCTTTGTGCATAATTCTGCAAATAGTTTGCAACTTTACGTTCCCACCAGTCCTTAATATCCTGCTCTGGTATCATCTGTTTGCATATATTCCAGACATGTACTACCGGCAACGGAACCAATGTTGTAATCTCACAGATCACATAAGGTTACCAATAATACATACTAAAACATACATATAAAACAGAGACAAGAGATAATAACAAATAGGTAAAGTAACAGATTATATTATAGGAAATGAGTCCATACAACACAGAGAACTGAACTGAGTTCTCATCTGGCTCAACAGCCTAATATATATGATTACAGAACGGTTATAAAATAACTACCTGTCGGTTCGGTGAACCGACACGACCTTAGGTGGCCGACCTAATCTCTAGTTTAGTCAGCCGACCAACTTAGTCGGCTGATCGACTAAGTCGGCTATCCTTCAAGTCGGCTTATCGACTTGCTCCTTCTACAAGATGCGACAGTTTTACTCATATCGACATAGCTGATGGAATATCCTTTTCAAGACCAAAAGAAACATCCCACTAATTTAAATACATACTTCTTGGTCCGATGAAATAGGATCCATTTTGAAATATAAAATCTTTGTCTTCATTATTTTCAAAGTGAAAGACGAAGAACCCTCTTCCAAAAAATCTTTGTTGCATGTTTCCTTGTATAAGATGCCTCCATTTTTTATCAACCATATTTCAAAGGCATGAGGGATGCATCATAAGCTAGTGAAATTCCCAACTAACCCCCTTTCAAAGTAAACTATTGCTTTGTGTTTTGAAGTTGCGGAGGATCCATGGGGTTAAAAGCCCTAACCAAAAACCCTAGTCGCAGAAGCTCGGTGCCAAAATCAACTTGTTATGTATAATAATATATTAACATATACTATAATATCATATAAAATATCATACTATATACCTATATATTAAAATATATAACTATTATATATTACTAATAAATATTAACTATAATATATATAATAACTAATTATATATTTTTTAAATCTAGAGGAATCTGTAATTGATTGAGATTACTTGGGAGAGCCCTGTGTTTAAGTTATACTACCTACCACTATAAGCACACTTTCCCCTTGGAAAAAAATTTACGATTTAGTAAATTTTAACGCTATTCAAAGACCCCAACTAATGTAGATGGATGCAATGTTAAAGTTTTCTAAATTGTCCTAAAACAATTACGATTAGTAAAGTTTAACATAGATGGATTCAAAGACCCCTTAAATTGTCAAAATTGCAAATTTCCATTGTCAAAATGGCAATTTTTCAATTTCACATTGGTCTTGTAGTTGTAATCTAGTCGTATTTTTTATCATTGGATCAAATCAGTCATTTCTTTAGTCATTTTTAGTTGTGTTAATTATTATCTAGTAGTATTTTTTATCCCATAACTAAATTAGTTATTTAGTTTTTTCATTAATTGTTTGTTCAAATTTAGCAGTATTTAGAATAAAAACATTACCTTGGCTAACTATTTTAGTCACCTAGTCTTTTATTTGCCCAAATTCTACTAGTAGATTTTCTTTCATCTTAATATTCTATTTTATTTGCTCATTAAAAAAATTAAATTTCATTATCTTTTAAGTCTAACAAACCTTCAATATTGCCAACTCTGTTGGGAGAACTTGTCAAAGATATAATCTTGTTTTTAAGCTCTTTAATTTTGGTCAATTTAGCCCTATTCTTCTCATACCTAAGCTACTTTCCTGGATTTTTATAAAATATTTCAAATTTTTAAAACACTAAAAAAATTATTAAATAATTTAACAAATTTACAAGGATAAATTTAAAATGATTATGAAATAATCAATCCTAACTATCATTTTCATATATAGAACTGATATAATAATAATCAATCTTAACTAACATTTTTATATATAGAACATGTATTCCAATACAAAAGATGAAAAAATAGGAATGAACATAAATGAATGTAGGAACAGTAATTTGATTCAGAAAATAAAAAATAATTAATAAATAACTAAATAATAAATAAATTCTTTATTGATAAAGACATCTCATACATCTTTCTTCAAAACTAACAACACTTTGAAATCCTTGTGAGGCTTTGGACCATGCATGACTCTCACACCATATTACAAGTTAACTAATTCACTTAAGAAATGGTTGTCATAAGTGTAGCTCATATGATTTGTATGGGGTTTAGTCCCCATCAAGTCATTTCATTAAAAATTCCATCGATTTTCTAACAGTGGAAACCCTAGAAATACGTTAGGCTAGTTAGAGACTTAGACTAGGATTTTAGACTCGTAAACATATAGCATTATGGCAGTTTTTTTATTAGGTAAATCCTGGCAACACTTTGTCAGCTTATATGCCTAAACCAAAATAGGGTCAACAGTCTATGCATTCTTTTTTCTTTAATGTAGCATCAGGTCGAAGGACTAATAAATTAAATCAATTTCTTTCCTTGTTTGTTGAGGGCAAGAATTTGGATACCATTCTTTCTCCTAATAAATATTTGGAACATCGATAAGTTTTCAAGTGATACCTAAATCAATTCATAGGACAATGGAGTATTAAACGGTGTAACTATAACGATTGGCTCTTGACTTATTGTTGGATTCAACTCATGCAAAATCAAGTTAACTTCACTAGAAAGATCTTCTTATTCGATAATATTCTCAGTATGGGATATTGAGACTAATTGTGAATCTTGCTCCTTAAGTTTCATTCTCTTTAACTCAGGCTCGCTTGACTTAGTTTCTAGCTCACGTGCCTTTTTTTCATGAACTTTTGTGATGTTTGTACTTGTAATCAACATCTTTGACAATTTTTGTGCACTGGTCTTAGGATTATCTCCTCAATTTCTACTAATCTAGTTGGAATGGATTTAGCAGTCTGCAATTTAATCTCCTTTATCTTTCCTTATGTAACACCATGCATACAAAATTAAACTCTGCACCTCCTCCCATGGAATTTTTTTAGCTAACAAATCATCTTTTGGGTTCATATGAAATAGAATTGGAGAGAGGAGTCATTGTAACACACAAAACTCAAATATATTACAATACATTATGCCTCTAATATATAGAGTTTATCCTATCTAACTTATTCTAAATATAGCTAAGAGAGGATGAGATAATATCTCAACCACACACCAAACTACATAGAGAATATCCAACAACTCATGAGATAAACATTATCTCTAACAATATGATGACCATAGGGTGCAAAATTATGCTATACTCTTAGTTTGGATATCAAGCGATGTGGATAATAGTGCCAAACATATCCTTTTTCCAAACCTAAAGAACTCAAAACATGATTGACCACTTCAAGGAAGACCAATGCTTTACAATGAAATTGAAAATTTGAACATGAAGGTGAAAGGTTGACTTATGATTTTTAGAAAAAAAGTGAAATGATAAGAGTAAATCCTCTATCTAATGAATTCTAATGAAAACAAATCATGAGGGATATACAAGCACACAAAAAGGACACTCTTCAAATCGATATACCCTAATGATAGTATTATATTTGAATAGAAACCAAACTCCAACTTTGGTTTTAGGAGTTAACTGAAGAACCTTTTTATATTCTAGTGGCATTCCAGGGAGCACCTTATCATGAAATATTGTCTAAGCATGTGAAAGGAAATTTTCAACAAAATACTTATATCTCGTTCTAGACTTTGATTTGATTAAATTTGTTGTCCAGCCCACTACAGGAAGTGAATCACCTTATTTATTAAATTTTCTTATATTAATGTGTGTAAAATAGTATGGTTGATGGTAAGGCAAGAGATAAACTAAATAAGATTGGTACCTGAAATATTGGAATTCATAAAATCCATAGATTTGTTCATGAATCGATTGTGCTATAAAGTTGTCCCAACAAAAATTAGTTGAGGGTTTATTTGTGTTAGATGGAATCGAATTTCCTCAACCAATAATTCATCAATCAATAAATCATCATCGTATCCAAAGACTGAGACAGGCATGGTTATCACTTTCCTAAACTCTTCTGAAAATACATAATTCTGTAGAGGGAAATAAAAGTTAAGTTAAGAAATTTTATTTCTTTTGACAGATATGACTTGATTATTTCTTATTTGGATTCAGTAGGAAGTTCATAAATTTAGATGTTATCTCGTCTTCATTCAAAATTACTTATCCTATAGGAAGGCCCAAGATAGAATACAATTACTGAATTGTAATAGATAAAACTTCCCTTGTTCCATCTATAAAGATTATTGTCCCAATTAAGGAATTGTAACAATCATCACAAGTCGCCACAAAATTGAGGGAATGAAAGGTGGTTGAAACAACAACATGTACGAGTGTGCTTGACCAGGATTGTAAGCTATCATTTCCTTTAAAAAATATTTCTCGGCATCATTTATCGTAACTTCCAAATACTCTACAGTTAATCTTGGGTCAAAAACGTCTTCCTATAAGTCTATAATATTGTCTACATTAGATGATGAGCCTGAATTATAAGAGAAGAGGTTTATTCTTTCTCACCCTTATAATTATATTGATAAGTGTTTATATCTTATAATTTGGGGTGGACTTGAATTTATACTTTTTCTTGATTGCATGAGGATAACACAATTGTACTGTCAAGATTGATTTAATGGTCGTCGTTCAAAATCCGAAATAAACAATTAGTCACTGAAGTCATTTTCATTAACTTCGGCTTCACACCTTTGTTACAAGAACTTTGAATGCTAGAAGACAACATGTAAATAACCGCCAAGTTATATAATAATTAAACCCTTTTTATTTCGTTGATCATTCATAAATTCAAATAAATGATCAATTGTATGAAAAATCATATTTGAATTCGATAATTAATAACTACTCCTAACTGTTATTAGACGGGTTTTCAAAATCCCATGTGTTTTTTCATGCAATCTAGGTGGTTTTCAGTTTCCAAAAGCCACATTTCATGTAAGCCATGTGTCACCTTGTTGTTCGTTTCGAGCGAATATTCCATCCTCAACAACTGATCACCTTCATACCCAAAATGATCATCGATCATTGGTTTATGCCTATGTAGCATGGAAACCATTCTCGGATTTTAGGAAACTCTTTCCTAAATTTTCGACATTCTAGGGAACTTGGAAATTTGTAGGAACTTTCCAAATCTAGCGGGAACCGTTCCGTGTGGTTGGGAACTTACTGGGAACTTTTCCCTCTAAAATAGAAAACTTGGGAACTTTATCTTATGTTTTTCCTTCACCTGGAGATTCCACACATTCATGATCACCACATGGGTTGTTAATGACACTACTATTTCCTCGTGACCATACATATACATGGTTGTCTCAGTTTTTTTTCTCTAGAAAACTAAGTTGCAGTAAAAGTGTATTTTGTGCTACCTTTTCGAGTTAGTGCACTGATATCTGTCTATTGCTTAAGCTAGAGTATTCACTTGTCCATATGTTGAATTGCAGTTACCACTAATCAATAATAAATGTAAATTTCCACTTTGGAACTTTTAAAATTTCCCACTTTAGAAAGAGTCTACCTTATATAATCAATGGCATGGATGGTAATCTTGATTTATTGCCATTTCTATCTACTAAGAGGTTCTGGTTACAACCATAATATAAGGGATAAGCTAAGTCATTTGGTTTGTGTTAACATTTTTTTACTTCTTTATGTTTCTTCTCTTCTCGTGTGTTTTTAATTATTTTAATTTTATATTTTTTATATTTTTTAATACATATTATTGTGGTTCCCAACCTAGCGTTTCTTGCAGATTTGGAGGAAACTTCTAGACGTATATGATATCCGTACCCACGTTTCCTATGTTCTCGTGTTCCAGAAACTTGTGCAACAAATGTTTATGATAATTTTAAGTTGCTAGATCTTTCAAACACAACACAACATGTTAAGTGGCATGCACATTTCGACCTGGAATAAATAGAAAAACATATGATCGTCCATCCACCTTCCATTAGATCTGTGCACGTCATATCAACCTTGATTAGCACCTTAATAATGTGCATTCAACTTAATTTCAAACTAATTAACCAATTTAATCATTTATTCGATTATTGAATTGGATTCAAATATATGTTGAGAATGATTTTACCTCTTAAATTGGATTAAAACAAAAATTTGAGAATGATTTTACCTCTTATATTGGATTAAAACAAAAATTGAAATCACAGAGGAAAAAATTTAATGATTAGTTACAACATGAAAGGTGCATGGACCCCCCTTTCTAGCTACAATCATGTTGTCTCCCTTAGTATGGTGGTGACCAACTGAAACCCTAGCAACTCAAATAATTGAGACTAAATCCTAATTCCCCAAATCTCTATGCAAAATACCAAAACACTAAATTGTTATTATGCATTACTTATTAATAATACATCACATATTGTTTGTAATTGATTCTATCCAGAGATGCAATGTTCATTTACACCTTAATATGGATCATATGTGTAACTTAGAACAATACTAATAAACTAAATCAAAAGTATAAAATGTTTATAATGTAAAAGTATTAAAAAATCAATAATAATAATAATAATAAATCCATTTTAATTTTATTTTTCTAAGTATCTAAAGGTTTATATAAATATAAATAAATATTTCCAATTCCCAGTTGACATGAATCTACACTTATAAACACTACGCCATCTATACACTATTTTTTTCTAAGGAAAAAAACACATTCTTTATTCTAGTAGAGAATAAAAAACAATCTTGTTCAGAGCACATGGCACATTACATATATATGAGTCTATCTAATAATACTTTAGTCCTCAAAATGTGAGTAATATTAGTAAAATATGTTCCAAAAATGAACCCTAAGTTTACATATTAGATCTCCTTATGAATATATGGTGACCACTTCAAAGACATATTACAATAATCCAATATATATTCATTATATATATTTATAAAACAATAAAAAATAAACAAAAAGGAGAACAAAGGATATAATATCTTATCAACATAAGCTAAATACTAGATCTAGAATTGATGATAATGCCATCCCAAAACTCTTCCAAAATAAATTGGCCTACAAGAAGCAGGAGACCAAGTCAATAAATCACTAGTAGTAGTACTAAGCTCCTAATAAATCTGAGTAAATGAAATTGAGTTAAAAATAAGGTCAATATCCTTGAGTTGTCCTGCAAGAGGAATAAATGACATATTCTGAACTTGGAGTATATTCTTCATCCAATTGATAACCAACAATGAGTCACTGAAAAATTGAAGCTCGTGACACCCTTGATCCTAATCTATCTTCAACAAATGTTTAATAGCCATTAATTCAACTTTTCTTTGTACTAGAAGTAATGATTTTCACTAATAAATAGTATTCCCTTATACTATTGGCTAAATTAGGGCCTTGACGATCCCCATCAAAATATCCCCAAAGGATGGACTTGTCAACTAGCACCTCACCTAACTGTTGTGGACACCTATCCTACATTATAGGTTTGCAATGGTAGAAAATATCATATACCTAAGCAATGACTTGAAAGTTCCTAAAATTTCAAGTAATTAAATTAATTATATTTTTTACCTAAACTTCCTTAATCTTCTCTCAATAACTTAATTCTAACACCTTAACCTAACATATATGTTTTTCCTCCTCCTTTACAATCAACCATAATCTTTTCTATTGTATGCAAGCTTCTTGTGATCGTTAAAATGGGTGGAATGTCCCAAAATGCGTTAGTCTTTCTAAACCTTTACACACTGACATTCCATAATTTTTAACACTATAACCCAATGACTTGAAAGTTCTACGGATATATTTATCTTTAAATAATATCACATTACAAGCAATATGAATACTCCAAAAAACTAAATAAGGAATTATTCTAAAACTTTTCGTGCCATATCTCTTATAAAAACTCTTCACACACTCCTTTATATTTCTCTCGTACCAACTGTTATTCAAATCTATCCAATGAACCATATCCCTCCATATATCTTGATAAAAAATACAAGCTATGAACATATGAGCAGTTGTTTCAGTACCCTGCATGCACAAAAGACAAATACCAAGATCTTCCTTATTTATTTTCTCAAGCATATCCTGAGTGAGATCCTTGTTCGTCAAAGCTAAACACATAAAATTTCTAGTCGAAATGGGATCCTTGTTCTTCCAAATTTTATCCCACCACCATTTTACCTCTTGAGTAACATTTTCTTATAGACCCTTCAAGCCCAATTTTGTGGTACAATAGCCATTAGACTTGTTTTTTGTCCACACTAAAACATCGGATTCATCCTTAAGTTTGACAGGAGTTCTATATAATTCAACTTGGAAGTTATTCCAATATTGATCATGTTCTTCTATCGCAACAATATTTTGGGCATATAACATCCTTGGTTCAAAATGCCTTTAATTATAGGGTTTCCTATCAAATTTAGTGTGCACTTACTTTTTTGTTGTAGAAAATGTATGAAACCGCATTTCCATAGCCCATGATAGCATCTGCTCCAACCCTTGCATCTTTACCATCACCAACTTTCCAAGCCAGATTATTAATGATCTTTTATCATTTCTAATCCAATTTAATAATGACCCTGGAGAAATATATTTTTGAATAATAATTATCTTCCAAATAATCTCTTTTGTAATTCTATTCCAAAGAGATTTTGTAGCAAGATATATGTCAATATTATGAATGTTATTGAGTCCTCAACCTCATTCATGTTTAGGTTTAGTAACATGCTATCTTTTGCTAGATGAATACCAATATTATTAGACCCCATTTCGAAAGAAAATTAAAGCAAGTACTTTTTATTTTATCCATAATTCCTTTGTGAATATGATCCAATAAGTGCCATAAAACATGGATGGCCTCTAATAATGATTTTACTAACTCCAAATTACTATCTCTATATAGCCACCTATTGCACCAAAATATGTTTTTCTTATAAATCTTAGAAAGTAACCAATTCCAACCTTTCTTTCCATAACCATTAGTTGTAAGATTGAATCCTATATACTTTAATCCTTACTAAAAATTAGAGAGTCTGAATGGGAAATGTACCTTAAGAACTTGACCTACCTCCTCATCAATTTCATTAAATATCACAATGGACTTGAGAATGTTCATTTCTATACCGATAACATTGTTATATAATTGATTAATTTCCTTAAATTTGCTTCCCTCCTCTGTATATCCATTACAAAATAGTAAAACATCATCCATAAATAATATATGAGTGATAGATCATTTTCACCAATCTTGATTCTTTATCCTTTTGGCTTCAATGATGGATCTACTCCACTAACATAAATTGGTATGGAGACATTGGACAACCCTGTATCAATCCTCTTGCAACTTTGAAGAAAAGTTATATTGATCCATTGATAAGGATGAGATAAGATTCAAATGTGACATAACCCATGATCTAGTTGACCAAGTTAAATTAAAGCCAATATGCATTAAAAGTAATCTCAAATAGATCCAACAAAATCTATCATAAGCTTAAGATAAGTCCATTTGTATCACCATTGTTCGAAAATGTTTTATTTTAATAGTATGCATTCTCTCTTGAGTTGAACATATGTTTTAATGAATTTTTCAACCTTCTAAAAACCTGAATTGTTCAAGACAGATGAATTTGGACAATAGTTTCTTCAATCTGACAACCATGATTTTAGATATAATCCTGTACAAATAGTTACATAGAGAACTAGGTCTAAAAGCATCAAAAGACTCGGGATGATCAACATTAACAATAATTGCAATAAAATTAGAATGGGAATAACCTATGACCTTCCTAATAATTCTTACTCCATCCACTACATCGAGTAAGTCATCACCCAAAATCTCAAAGAAATCGAGAAATAACTCCTTGGTCCACCCATTTTAGTTAGGAATCTTATCTTTTTGGAAAGATAATAGCATATACATAAGTTCATCCTCTAAGAACACCTCAAACTTCAATTGGTTATCTTCTTCAAATACAAGTCTTGGAAAATAAGAAGTTATTTTGACTATATCAACTATATTTTCCCTCTTTGTTTCTTTATAGAAATTTGCAAAATACCTACTACCCATTTCAACTAGATCTTGAAAATTTCTTTTCTGAATCCCCTCCTCATTCAACATTTCCCAAATAATATTGAGACTTTTTTTATGATTTGGATTTTTTGCAAAATAATTGGTATTTAGATCACTTAGTGCTAAACAAGTAACCCTACTTTTCATACTCCATTCCATCTCTCTATCCTTTAGTATCATTGCCTTATTTGTTTCCATACATTTTATTCTTAGAACCTCCTCCTCAGAAAACACTCCACTAACATTCCTGGAGAACATCTATGATATATCCAGTTCGAGCTCCCTAAGCATGAATCACTTTTCCTAAATATTTTACCAACCTAAAATTCCACTTTTTTGTGATCCTTCGTGAGGTTGCAAATTGTTCACTCACATACAACCCTAGACATGGATCATAGATTTTCCATGGATCTTTGACCAAATATTGAAATTAATTCTCTACCATCCCTTTAGGATTAAATTTAAATAGTGTTCTAGGTTTAGGATTACTAAATTCAAATTCCAGGAAAATCAAATTGTGATTTGAACAGCTTTTGGATCTATCCAATACCTATATCTATCCATCCATTGAATTATAGAATAAAAAACAAAAAATATATCGATTCTCTTTGATAATCCTTCATTTTCCATCCTATTATTCTTTAGGTAAGGCCCATTGAGATAGGTTCAACATCAACTAACCTAGCTACCTCAATCTGGTAATTGAAATAATCTTCAATTATATTAGTCTGTGAAGCTAAACCCCAAACTTCCCTTGTATTTAAGGTGAAGTTCAATTCCCCTCCAATATCCCATCGCCATCCTGAAAAAATGTTAAAGAAAAAATTATGTGATAAAGGTTATTTGTCTTCATATAGGACAACCCAAACTTTTGTTGAATAACACCATGCACAAACCTAAAAAGTAGCATAAGCATTAATTGGATCCTATATTGTTTTCCACCTTGTAATAATACCACCAGAGAAACGAATGAAATCCAATGCAATAAAATCCCAATGCACTAGACATCTTCTCAATTCACCCACTAATGTATCAATATCCCTCCCCATTTTATTCTGCAGAAATAACATTTCAAGCTTATCGACCTCTACGCACTAATCATCTAAGAGCCAATTTTTTATTTTGAATTCCTAGACCATTGATGTTTGTAGACAACAAAATTATTTTGAACATATGTTATAGGGAAATCCTACTTTAAAAACCAGAGTGATTGAGTGTTGACACCCTTGTTGGATTTCCTTAAAGGATTTCACTTGGGCATGGTGCAATAGTGACTACCTACCCACTAAGATAATGTTGTGATGATCAATAAAAATATCCTTACCTAAAACCCATGAAGTAGAACCCTCTAACACATTTTCACACTTTTTGGGTCTTAAATTGTAATCACTATCAAAATCAGAAACATATCCACAACCCCATCATGCTCTATCTCTCCTACAGAAAGAGTTAAAAGTGGGTATGTATTCAAAATATGAATGGAAATGGACACATTTTATTCTTTCCTCAATAATTGGATCGACTTTTTAGACCTATGGGTTTCTCCCCCTAACTAGTCTACCACCCTTAATATATTTTTTATGGGTTTTTCCAAGGATCCTTTGATAACGAGTGAGACAACTTATTATTGAAAATGTTTCCAACTAATGAATTTCTTAGATGAGTCATCTCCAATGAAAAAATAGTATCTTTTGAATCTTTTACCACCTTTATAACTTCCATATTTTTTTATGTTACAACAATATGGTGTTCATTCATCAAATAAGGTGAATCAAATTATGTAGTTTGATGGGGAGAAAGCATAAAATCACCAACTATGGAGAAAATTACGATATCATCTAGGTTATTAACCAAGTTATTTATGAAGAAAATTTTCCTCAATGTCATCCTTGACAATTCCATCCTTATCTTCATTTGTAGCTTTAGTGTATTACCTCAATCTCAACCTTTTGAAATTGATCATGTTATATTGTAATCATGCTCTCATTTATTGTGTGTTTCTTGAAACCATGAGGTAGTTGCCATGGAGATTTTTAACAATGAAAAACATGATCAATGTAATATTGATAAAAAAAGTTCAAGGGTTGATGAATGGGAAGGACATCAAGAGGGATATGAGTCCACTCGAGGGAAATGTAAGGGGGTTCAATGGGGGAATGACCTTTTGATGAAATTTTTTTGTATCATAAACCTCCTTGATTTGATTTATTTATTTCCATTTATCCTTAATTTCATGCAAAACTTTAAGTGAGATCCTAACTAAATGAAAGAGGAAATATGACTATGAGAACTTAGTAATCAATGCCAAAATTTCCTGGCTTCTATTTTTTAGTAACTATCTCCTACCTTTGGGGAACCAATAAATGGATGGGGGAAATATTCCTCCCTCACACTCAT
Organism: Pseudotsuga menziesii; assembly: GCA_001517045.1. NCBI lineage: Eukaryota > Viridiplantae > Streptophyta > Pinopsida > Pinales > Pinaceae > Pseudotsuga > Pseudotsuga menziesii. Next base: position 95,151 of record LPNX010091621.1, read on the forward strand.
TCATTCCAATTCATGGAGGAAAATTCGAATGACAAGAGAGGAGCTTGGGAAATAGAGGGTTCCTGGAGAGAAAAGAAGGGTTTGGAGGAAGAGTACTCAACCCAATTCTCATATGAACCATGGAGAGATAAAAGAAAGGATATTGGATGATATTAGACACCAATGGAGATAATACATATACCATTTCATATCCTTGAAGGTTGTTGGTGTTGTGAGGGATATCTACCTTGTGATTTGGGGTCCTAGGGTCACCAAATTACTAGGGGGTGGCTTACAAACATCTAGGGTTTGGAACATAAACATATAGAATAAGGGTTATCAATACAATGACCTTTTTCATATGGTTGATCCTAGCTTTCAATCCCTTCTTCAAATGGTCCAAGTCTCTCAGTACTTCAATACCTGCAACAAAGATAGATGATATTCCACAATACCTCATATTGTTATATAAATGAACATGAATAGACTACAATAGCATTAAATATAAATGACAACATAGATTATGATTCATAACAACAAAAGAATGCATAACAACATATGTGGAAGAAAGACATTCTTTATTACTGAAGGTTCTGAGAGCATTACAACCCTATCTGAGACAAGCCTTCTTCTGCAGACTGGGAACTGAGTCCTCCTTTATCCTCTCTCCAAGATATTTTCTCTAGCATAACCTTTCTCTCCATTTTTTTAATCCTCTACCGCTCTCCTCTATTTATACTTGTTGATGAGCAGAGGTTACGAGGCCTAGGATGCTTAGGGAAATTAGGATTCCATGTTCAATAATGTGGAACACTAGCTCCATTACAAGATTGATTTACATCATATATTACAGGCAACAGGTCCACGTATGTTTTAAAAAGGTGGATCAAAGCCACAGAAGTACAATGATATATCTTCAATAGCTGGAAATAATTTCATAGAGTAGGGATCAATCTTGCACAACTTAGGTTATATAGGTTGTAACTTGTAACCCAAGGTCTTCGTCCAAATCCATAGAAACCAGAACGAGTCCTACTATGTGAATACATGAGTTGAAGTTGAACATGGAAGGATACCATTGGAGTGTCAGTTAAATATTTTTATTGAAGAACAATGCACAAGATTCCACCAATATTAGAAGTGGATCCTAAGGTACTATATTTGAAACTTTAGTTCTTCTTCTACATGAGGTATTGATCGAAAGCCATTGTTCAAACATGAAGGAAATGAATCCTTCAACAGGTCACATGAGTAACTGGTATACTGGGTAAGGGAATATGTACGTATGACAATCTCAGATATGAAAATGATATGACTCGGGATGAACAAACAGGGGACAATGGTCGTTGAATAGTGAGCACGACATAGAGATGACCCAAGGCTGCTTTAAACTTACAGATGGTACAACTATACCTATCTATCCTATAGGAGACATGGTCAGATTCCAAGTGTATAAGGACAAGTGTAGGAGTAATGACTCAAGGTATGAGTTGAACTGGGAAGTAAAAAATGAGACATGAGTAATGGGAGGCTCAAACTAGTTCTTTGTTCAAGGATAACATGTTGCCATAACTTATAAATCAAAGAATTGTTTCCTTCCATTCCTTCCTTGTTAAGTTTTAACGAGTCCAAGAAATTGAACTCGAGTCCTTCTTAATTTTTTAGCAAGCTTGAAGAAAAGAGAGAATAATTCTTGATATGTCATTGATCTATATATTTTATGATACCGAATTAGTAAATGCTCGTCGATGCTTTCATAGTTTTGAGAGTCTGAAAACTACAAAGAAGAGTCTAGGGGGGTGATTTTTTGTAAATTTAGACTCCTGAGTCCGAAAACGTATAAAACAATCCAAAGGATAACTCTTTTAGCTTCCAAAGAACTAAGGTATACCTTTTTCCATACTTAGTAGGCAAGGTATGAAAAAGGGGTAACTATCAACCAACTGATGCTCATTAAAAAGCAAACATGTAGCCTTAGTTTAACGAGTGTGAAGGAAGGAAAGATCACTCAGAAAATTCCATTTATTTACAATAATGGTACGGACACCAATAAACTTGATGCTTTGTACTAGGGTTTAACGAGCATGACAATGGCATAAAGAACGCTTGAAATATTTTTCATGTTTAGGTCCAAAGCATGAAAAATAGAAAACTAAGCTCGTACAAGTTCCTTTTATGTAAGTTTAGTCCTCCAGCCCTAGAAAAAAGGTAAATCTATACCTGAAGATATTCTTCTAGATTCCGAAGAAAACAAAGTATTCATTTTTCTTAAATAATCCATAAGTTCCGGAAAAGGGTTAAACGTAATGTGCAATCAAGTTTTTCAACAAATCTAATGGTAAAATTGTTGAAATGGAAGGTTAAGATGGTGCTACAGTGGCGGGAAAAAGAGCATGAGGACATGGACATGATAGTCATGGGTGAGGACAACTCTAGAGCACTTCTAAGGCTGACATTTCATAGGGTGTTTGGGCTAAGTCTTCCACTACTGAGTAGTTATAAGCAACCCTTGTGTTTGGGTTGTGAAACATCTTTTTGAAAACACCTTTCGGTATTCTAGGAATATGATCAATCGGTTTTTTAATTGAAAGTGGGGCTGAAGATTTGGCAGTTTTCTTATCCTTTTGTGAAGCCTTTGTCTCATAATTCTTGGCTCTGTTCTATAATAAATTACTGGATTGGACCATATTGATATATGATTGATCAGTGGTAGGATAATTTTGTGTGCCCCCAACGTTCTTTGGATCGCTAGAAGTTTCATTATGTCCTTGCAGGAACAGATCCTTCAAGACGACAGGTTGTTGTTGTTTCAACAACTTCTATGCTTGATCCACCAAGGGGAATTGATAGGTGAGGTGATATTCCTGGTACAACTTGCAAGGAAACTTTACCTTATTTTTATCTTTTTTACCCACCTCAGCATTATTTGCGGGTTTCTGTTTATTATGATTCCACTCACCCTTCTTACCCTTGTTCTTTTTCCCATTGGGTTGTTGAGTGCCATTTTGGGTAGATTGTGCAAAAAAATTTGCATTCTATGATGAGGAAGCGACAACCTTAGCTGCCTCCGCTGCAGATTGCTTAACTAAAAATGCATGAATCAATTTGTCTAGTAACTCTACAATCAGTGTCTCTACTAAAACAACCGCGCCATCGACATGTGGTCCAGTATTTCACTTAGCAAAGTTTGTGTTGGACCTTGGCACCTCAGGAATTATTTTGTAAAGCATCCCAGATTGAGCATAGATCAAATCTAGTTGTTGGGCCCTGAGTATGGCCTCCTCCTCCGAGGTCACTCCTGATGTCGAAGCATCCTTTGAAATATATGGAAACGAAGACTTAGAAACCATTTCAAAAGGAATCCGAGAGGAATATTTGATTTGATGAGCCTATTCATTCTTCATCACTCATGAATATGGTCAGATATGTGAGTAGAATTATTATTCCGAAAGGTCCATAGAAGGTCTATACCAGCACCATACCGGACAAGAATTTGGAAGTGGTTCAAGAAAAATATCCCTAAGTTAAGAAAATTGTCATAGGTGACAGACGAAAGTTTGATGTTACCATTTATTCGCTACACTGGTCAGAGTTCATTGAAATAGCCTTTGCCGAATCAAATCATCGTTCAATGAGTTGGAGGAGCACCACAAATGCAACGTTGTGACATGGTCACCAGGATCCTCTCCAATTTTCCCTTCAAACTTAGGAATCTCAGAAGGTATATTAATTGGGACCATTGTCCAGGTCGGATCGTGGTGCACAAGTTCATTCATGAGTTTTGATAAGTCTAGAAAGTTCAAAGTTTCCAAAAAGGGAAGTCTTGGCCAAGCCGAAGTTTGATATTGAGGAGTCTAGGGCAAGGAAGTGCTCGCACCAGGGATACCAAAAGAGAGGTTGTGGTTTCCCCCATCCACCGATTGTGATGAAGTAGTAAGGTTTTGAAATGGAGTCCATCCAAAATCCATAGGATTGTTAACTTGTGGTGTGTGATATCATGTTCGACCAGTTCCAACCGAAGCTGGAGTTGCAGACACATGAGATGAGATTCCCCGACTAAAAAGTGAGAAAGGAGAGCTTCCAAACAGAGTAGCCGATACTTGAGTAGAAGTATGAAAAATGAACCTTGAAAAAGGGTTCTAGTTTCTATATAAAACACCAACATAAGAAAGTGAAGGGCCTACATAAGGTGTGGATGGAGGAATGTTCCATCCACACCACATAGATCCTTGAAAAAATGAAGTGGAACCAGTAGGACCACTTTGAGTATTTTGAAAAAAAGGGAGAAGAGGTAAAAGGTGCACTGGGTATCCTAGTAACAACCCCACCAGATGGACCAGTAGTGTTTGATGGTGTTGAGGGACTAGCCACTCAAGCACTTGGATAAACGTGAGTTGAAAATTTCAACGACACCATAGGTGCAATGGGTGCATTTGACCATGGAGCACTCATCGGTGAGGGAGAGACTCCACTAGCCATCATAAATGAAGTGGGGGTAGACATGCCCCCTAGACCTTCTCCTAAACTAGACATAACTGAACTCAAAGGGACACCAACTTCAGGTAAACCAAAAGGACGAGATTGAACAACCACATAGTCTCTTAGGTTAGTAAGAGGTGTACTGTAATTTCTTGAAAACTCGTCAGCTTGCAAATATTTGATCTCTAGTGACGGAAGATCAGTCTGATTGTATCTAAGTTCTGGCTCACCCGGAACTTCACTGACACCATTCGATTCAAAAGAACTGTTTGTGTCCAGTCTTCGCCTTTGAGATGGTAGTAGAGGCTCCACTGCTAAAAGTGGAGGAAGGTTTTGCAACCTCTAGACCTACGGGGAGGTTGATCCTCCACAGCTAAAGATTTAAATCACACACCTAAACATCAAACTAGATCACAAACAGACCACATAGCACATTACTGAAAAATGCTAAGTATCACAAACACAGGTGGGTAAAAGATACACCTTTTAATGGAGCGTCTTGGATGATTAGGTCCAAGAACAAACCATTTAAGATCGAAGAGCAGTTACCTGGGGTTCCATGATAATGTTTTTGGGTGCATGTGTTTGAATCAACAAACTTCCCTCCCAAATTTTTATTCGGGGTTTTGTAAGGGTAAAATACCGTTTACTATAACTTCTCGAACTTCCACTTTCTAAAATACAAATAATCCATGAGTTGATAAAATAGATATGATCATAAGGTTTTACATTGAGGATTGCCTTTATAGGCTTGAGCATGTGTAGTGAAGGGTTACACCCTTTCACTTGGTAATTTATAACTATAATTAATATATTGTTTCATATTTGTTACCCTCTTCGTTATTTAATTATTAGTAGTTATTTAGTGTTTATTTATTATATATTTGTGTTCATTACATTGCCACTCCCTTATAATTGCTTTGTCCTCAAAGCACAATTATGGAAGACTTTATCCCTTGTTCTTACTCGCAACGCTTTCTCATGACATTGTGTGTTGGTAGTTGCAACACTCAATGAAATAAGACGATACGTTCTTTTAAACATTGTGTGGAAATTAGTGTGTCATTTGTGAAGTCGGACATCCGAGGTATACATTTAACGGAATTATTTGCAAATCGATTGTCGGGATTTGTTGATTTTGTCTTTGCTCTTTGTAGGAATAATACTGGTAATTTTCCTTTTGATCTTGTCATCTATCATAACGACTCTTGTGATTTGGATGGAAAAACGGAACTTGAATCGCTTGTGAAGTGTTTAATGGAACTTAAACTTTGGTGCTTCTAATGATTTTTGTAATTGTTTTTTGGAATCATTTTCTATTGATGCTTGTAGCGATGTGACAATAAGATTGTTGTTTTGAACCTTGATAAGAATTGCATTGCTTCCCTTTTCTAACGTTTCAATTTGAGCCTTTGATGACTTCTCTATTGTGTTAGTCATCGTTTCTTTGTTGACACTTGATCTCTTGCAATCTAGCTTTTCTTGTAAAGATTTATTCTCATGCTTTAGCTTCCTAACTTGTATAAGAATGTCCTGATTAACTTTCTTTAAGTGTAAGAGTTATTCTTTATAGTTTGAGTTGATGACGTCATATTGATTGCCTTGATTTTTGGGTTCTCTTTCTTTTAAGTTTTTTATTAGCTCTAACCATTCCTGATTAACCATTTTTAAGGAAGAGCTTTTTTCGTCTTTGCATGAAAATTCGTTTTGAAGATATCAATTCTCCTCTTCAAACCGTTGATTGCGTTGAAACTTATCCTTTTCATTCTTGATTTGCAGAAGTAAGTTCTTGTTATGATCTCTTAGACGAGAGATCTCTTCTTCTTTACTTGCAATAACCTTGTTGAAATTGTTATGTATCATCTCTATTGATTTCTCATTTCCCTGTGACAACATCTTTGATATTTCTTTGAATTCTTCAGATGATGCGACCTCTGATTCTGTCTTCATGTTAATGTCCGACAATGTGATTTTTTATTTTTTTAGGGGAATGCTAGAAACATTTTTTCAGCATTTAAGATAAAAGTACCCAATGTTTTTAGCCACGGTAATCCTAAAACTAGGTCACCGTCACTACTCCACAAGGATTTAACTATAAATTGTGAGACACCGGTATAATCTCTAATTTTCCATTATAAATCGCTTATTGCATATTCTTTGATTTTACAAAAGTCTAACCGTTCACCTATATTTGAGTCTAGAATTGCTAACTCATTAGCAAATTCATCACCAATATAATTATTACGTTCACCGGGAGAAATAGAAATAGTAATGTTTTTTCCTCTAATCGTTCCTTTTATTTGGAATAACTTTAAAACATACGTTTTTAAAGTGCTTGAAAATATTCCTTGTTTTTTGTCATGAGACTCCATTTTGTTATGCTTCTTATCCCAAGATATATCAAAGAAGGACATAATTTATCTTGTATAGTATACTATAGTTTTCAATAATTAGTTTCCTTCCCTAAGGACTTCTTGTAGATTGGGTGGTTGGGAGGAATGATTGTTACCTTCCCCACCTAAATTCAAATCTCACTTACTTCTTAGTAGCAATTATTATGCACTTTTAGATTTTTTTTTCCTTGAAGTTTTGTAAAATGACAATAGATTTGGTGGTTGGGAGGAATGAGTGCTACCTTCCCCACCTAAGTTCAAATCTCACTTCCTTCTTGGTATTTATTATTATGCACTTCTATATTCAAACCCAAACCCACTTTAAGAAACCACGTGTGGTTTCACTTTTACCCTTTTTTTGCCTTTTACTTTTATCTTTTCTTTTTTAACTTTTTTATCTTTTCTTTTTAACCTTTTTTTTCTTTCATTTTTTTTTTGTGTTTTTTATTTTTCCTCCTTCTTTTAGTTTTTTTTTTTTTTTTTTTTTTTTTTTTTTTNAAATGGCTGGATCACAAACCGTAGCTCTGATACCACTATAACGGTAAAATACCGTTTACTATAACTTCTCGAACTTCCACTTTCTAAAATACAAATAATCCATGAATTGATAAAATAGATATGATCATAAGATTTTACATTGAGGCTCGCCTTTATAGGCTTGAGCATGTGTAGTGAAGGGTTACACCCTTTCACTCGGTAATTTATAACTATAATTAATATATTATTTCCTATTTGTTACCCTCTTCATTATTTAATTATTAGTAGTTATTTAGTGTTTATTTATTATGTATTTTTGTTCATTACAGGTTTCCTCCCAAGTCCTCCCTAGGTATAGTGGAAATAACCTTCCACCGTCACCTGTGAAAGAATCTTGAAAGTATGGATACTAAGGCTACCAAGCTTACAACAATATTCTGACGGAACAGTCGTATGTCTAACTAGTGTGCATGGGCATGGTAGCTAAGCTTGAAATTCAAGAAGTACTGGCACCTCACACGGCCCAAGGTGGTACTGAATGAACTCCCATACGCACAACAATCCTGGTGTATGTTTGAAGGAAGTATTGGAGGGGTATCTCCGCAACTAAGTCCTTGCATGATCTCGTTTTAAACTCCTATGTTAGAGGAGCTTTTTGGTTGATCCTTTGCAAACTTGGATTTACCTAACAATAAGCCACTAAGTCTAAGTTCAAATGATCTTGGATAGTTAAAGATCTCATAGTACAATATCCTAGCCTAAGCTACTTGATGTAGACCCTAGAAAGAAAATGTTGCTAATATATTTTAATTTATAATGTTCTTTTTAAGGTTAATATTACTCAGGGTAGCGGAAGTAAAACTCATGGTGTTTTGACTCAACTAAAAGCAAAGATGATCTAAAACAAATTCGAAAACAAATGCTATTCAAAATGTTTTTTCCTTTTTTTTGAAACAAATGAAATTTGCTTAAGAACTTTGAAAACAAAAGACTTTTTTTTACTTTTTCTTTTTGAAAATAATGGGAAAACAAGAGTACAATGAGCCTAGCTAGGGCTAACAATGAAACTACAAATGCTTTTTTTTTTTACTTTTCAAAAATAAAAAGCTAATGCAAACTAATGCAGCTAAGTAGATCAATCAACTTGAACATGTATAAATGCAAGAAAAAGTAATCAGATCCTATAATTACCATCTTGAAAGACTCAACAAGAATGGACCAAAACCCTACTTGGGATAAACAACTGAATTTTAAAACCAAGTAGATCAAAACAAGATTGAAAAAAGTGAAAAGTTCAAATCACTACTAAAGTAATCAAACACAGAAAAGTGGATCAGAGGACTGACAGAGATCACAAAATCATAGAACCACTTACACTCTAGCCAACAAAGCCAAGAGGAAAGACCCAAAAAACAATATTGCACATGTAACCAACGTAACCTACTCAACAAAAACCTTGTAAAGACAATATATAGTGAAATGCACATGATAACAGATCAATCCAGACCAAGGAAACAACCTTATAGAAGTAGACAAATGCCAAAAAATATTGAAAAGGGATCAACCTTAGAGCTTGGACATTAACCTATAGGAAAATCGTGACTGCCTATTGAGCAACTCGTGAGTCACTCGTGATTGTCACTAAGGAAACTCGTGATTACAATAGAAAAAGCGTGATTGTTACTACAACAACCCGTGAGTTATTGTAAACATTTTCAAAAGAAAAAATTGCAAGACTAGGAATCCTATAGGCCTATAAGAATTGACTGAATATCAGATAAGTGCGAATCAAAATAGAAAAAAACAGAGCAAAACTGGACTGAAAATAGGAATGGAGAGGCCCCAACACAAACTAGACTCCACAATGGAGTTGTCAGTTTTATTATGAGGGATATCTACCTTATGACTTGGGGTCATACGGTCACCAACATACTAGGGGGTGGCTTACAGACATTCAGGGTTTGGAACATAAACAGATAGAATAAGGGTTATCAAGACAAGTACCTTTTTTTTCAGATGGTTGATCCTATCTTTCAATCCCTTCTTCAAATTCTCCAAATCTCTATGTACTTCAATACCTGCAACAAAGATAGAAGTTATTCCACAATACCTCTTATTGTTATATAAATGAACATGAATAGACTACAATCGCATTAGAGATAAATGACAACATAGATCATGGTTCATAACAACAAAAGCATGCATAACAACATATGTGGAAGAAAGGCATTCTTTATTACTGAAGGTTCTGATAACATTACAACCCTATTTGAGACAAGCCTTCTTCTGCAGACCAGGAACTGAGTCCTCCTTGCTCCTCTCTCCAAGATATTTTTTCCAGCATAACCTTTCTCTAGAAAGTTGATTTTTTTTATCCTCTATCCCTCCCCTCTATTTATACTTGCTGATGAGGAGAGGTTATGAGGTCTAGGATGGTTAGGGGAGTTAGGGAAGTTAGCATATCGAACCCAACTTCCCCTAAACTAATCATGTTTTTATTTTTTAAGTTTGTCTTACGGGACTCACGGGTATTATATAAGGTAACTCGCGACTTTTACACAGGAAAGTCGCGAGTGCAAAAATTTAGGGATAACTCACGGGTTGCACTAAGGCTGGCCCGCAAGTGACACACGAGTTGCTCTAAGGGGACCCGTGAGTAGAAAACTCATATATAAAGGTGGCAAGTTTGAAGAAAATAAGTATGTATCAAGGCTTAGATTCATATATAGCATTTAGGCTATTTCAATCCAGTTTTTCCTTTTGTGTCCCGACACATTTAGTGTCATTACTCAAGTGGAGAATTGTCATTTCATGGTATAACAGTTGGTTTGTTAGGTTGTCCAAAAAACCACAAAATGTATGTCTAAGAAGCTTCACAATGATGGAAATGAAAGTTGGAAGTAGGTAGTGTCTTGGAATCACATTCCCCATATTAAAGAGCATATAGAGGAAGGGCATGCCTAAGGTATGAAAGAATAGATAAATGATAACTTCTTGTGTTGTATGGAACAAGGAATGAGTGCCAAGAGTTATGCTAGATAAGATGTTGAATAAAGAACCAATATTGACTTGCTTGGTTGGTATCTTGGAAGCCTTTACTGAAAATAAGACGGGTTTTGGAAACCTTGATAACATTATTTTCCTTAGTGGTCTCATATCCCATCACAGGGTGGCATTTTATAATGGAATATCCTATGGTTGGGAAGAAATCAGTGCCCCCACAATCAATTGCCTTGGAGCTCCATCTTTGAAAAGATAAGTGTACTTTGTATAGTTTTTATTTATGAATTGAATGGTGTCAAATTAAGAGTACAATGCCATCAATATCATGATATTTTAAATAAATAATTTGTGTAGATGATGCATTCTAGATTGATTAAGTCATGTGAAAATCTTATATGTCAAATTTTTGGACTTTCTTGCATGAAAACTGTTTAACAAAAGGAATTGTGTGGAAAGAGGTTGTCCAATTAGGATTGTTATTAGGATATAATTAATGGTATGAAACTTGGAAATGATTGGTCATTAACTAGACTCCCTTGTTGAGGAGAGGAAAATTAGAGCTTTCCCATGGTTGTACCTTGTTTCCTTCATTTCGTTTTCTTGAGTTTTTGTAATTGGAACTTGTAAAAACTTAATGAATATTTTTGGAGTGGATTCATAGATGTATATACCTTAATCTACTCATCCCTAGTCAATGGTTCAAAGTGGAAGAACTCCTATAGCTTTATAAATGACAAAATTCCTTCGATTTGAGAATTAGGAATGTACATAATACTTTTAAGATATGTATATGTATATGTATGTATATTTATATGTATATCTATATATATCTATATGTATGTATATAGATATACATATGCATATGTGTGTGTATGTGTATGTGTATGTATGTATGTATGTATGTATGTATGTATGTATGTATGTATGTGACAATTTGCGATGTGGGTAGTTTTTATGTTTTGTATATAAGAGATAGACATCCTTTTGAAACACTCGCCAAAAAATTCATCTACCTAGTCTTCCATTTGTGAGATATTAACTCTACAACATGGGATTTTTTCGTAGTTTTTTTTTTCTGTTTTTTTTAAGGTATATCCATGTGTTGCATGAAGGATAGTCATGGGTGTCCTCATATATCGATGTGTTTCCCTCACAGTACCTGTGGTGGATGTCATGTAGTGGCCCAAAAGGCCTTTTTTGATGAATTTTGGGTTTAAAGGGGTTGGAATGAAGGGTAAGTAGGGTGTTAAGTCTAGGGAAAGTCATGATGCACCACTTGGATTAATTTATTTCTTAAAATTAATTTTTTAGTAATAATATTTATCAATATATTAATTTGTCATCCTCCTTGGAAAGAGGTTACCCAAATCTATATAACCTATTCACGCTTTGGTCATTGTGTATGTTTGATAGCTTGGATCAGTTTAGGGATGTATTGAAGAGATAAAATAGATATTCATCTCTAGTAAGGATTAAATTGTAATATTATTTTTCATTTGCATATGATCTTCGTAAAGGGAGAAAAGATTCAATTCCCTCACCCCTTGAACACATAGAATGCAAGACATAATGAATGGTGTAAATGTTGTGGATTGTTTCAGAGAGCGTTTTGAATTATGCATTTCTATCATATGATTAGTTGTGCCATGATTTTCCTTCAAGAATAATGGTATGTATCCTTATGGTTTTGAAATATATATATGTATTGATGCATATGTTGCTACCATGAGGTGAGAGGCATTTATGTTAAAGTGTTATTTTCAAATGATGTTACCACCTTATAGAGTACTCAATCACTCTTCTATATAGGGTATAGAGTCTTTAATTTATTTTATTGGAACTCATCCATTGTAAGAGTTAAATCTATCCTCTTAAGGAGGAAGAAAAACTTGTTTTTGGAATATGTTATATGGTTATCAAGATGAGGTAATGAAACTTAGAACGTGACTTATTTATTCACTCGATGGTGAATGGAATGGATTATTCCATTTGTGGTCATTGGAAATAATCATGAAAATATGTATCTAGGCTTATGAATAAAAGATTCCAATCTTCTATGATGGTGTCTAGACCTTGTATTCAAAGATTGAAATTTTGTCTCGTGTTGTTTTTTATAAATCTAAACAGTAACATAGTAAGTAAGAGAAGGGATATATCTTGTTGGAAATGGTCTTTCATTGTTAAATGATAATGTATATATTGTTGCAATCAATGCACATTTAGACTAGTAAACCCTACTTTTATTGTCGGTGTTAGGGTATCGTACATTTAGTGTCTTATGTAACCACTTGGAAATATTTATGAGCCCCACCAAAGTCCTTATGCTTCCAAACTTGCCCCATAAGTAGAAGTGCACAATCACTAGTAGTGTAACCATAATTGTTACAACATGTACAACAAAAAGGAACATCCATGTATATTGCAGTACAAATTTTAAGTAAAAATTGTATCACCAACAACAATATACACCAAGTCATGTAAAACACCCCTAACTTCAATTTCCTTGAAAATACAAGTGACATAATGAAAAGGGTTTGTCTTATATGAATTGTCCACAAAAAAATTTTTACCCAATATGTTTCCAATGTCCATAAGGGATTCATCAAACCAAAACTCAATAGGAAAACATGAAAGTTTGACCTATATTGGATTACTTGATGCATTCTCTACTCTAGAATCAAAACAATGGTGATAAGGATTCAATGGTAAATAATATGAACCCTCAAACCAATTGCCACTCAATATATTTGAAGCATCATCCATGAACCTAAAAATAAATCATATATTTCCTCTTAACAAGATATGAAAAATATGCCTATATCCTATTACCGAAATCCAATGTCTTTGTATCCATTCATTTAAGGAGTCCATATAAAACTACCTACCCAAGAATTCATTGATCAAGACCTTGCTGAAAAATCACATTAATTGATCAACCCTCAAATCATCCCCCATTATTAACCTAGCCTTATCTTCTATGTGCTTGAAACACTTTTTGATGATTCTTAACCCCACTCGGCCTTATAATAGCCCCCCCTACAACTTTCTAAAGAGATAATATTGAGATCACTCCCAATAAACTCTATAACACAACAAAGCCTTTGATAAAATAATAAAACTCTCAAATTGATGAACCTCACTTGCATTGTTAAGGTAATATCATTATAGATAAAGTCTTTACCCAAATGAGGTTGATCAACGGTATATCCTCATTGATCCATCACATTCACCACCCATTAAAACCTTAAGTGCGAGAATTGTCCCCAAAAACCAAGTCTACATAAATTCATCCCAAGGGATATACCTCCAACTCTCTATAATTGAATTTTTTGATATCAAATTCATATTGGATTAACATCACTGCATCATCTACAATAGCCTCAAAGCATAATATTTATGGAGTAGAATCTAATAGTCCCTATTGTTTATTGGCCTTGTCACCCACCATCTTTTCAATTAAGAGGGATATGTTAGGGTATGTGATGAAAACATGATCTTCAAATAAAGAGTCTTTTGAATAATCCACAAGTTTAGTATCATCCTCTATGATCAACCCAACCTATATACAAACTCTAGATACCATTTATGTCTTACAATCTACGTCTCTTTTATGTCTATCAACATTTTCAAAGGATGAAACATATTACACTCGTCAATTTGTAATTTTCTTATATAATCATCATACATATATATTATTTCTTGATATCAACTACTAGAGAGAACATATACTGAAATAAAAACTACACAAGTTGGACGCATATGCTCCTCTCATCTAAATGACAACCTTAAACCTATTTGAAGAAATACGTATGCCTTGTTTTTTTGAATTGTGCAAGTTTGTCCTTCACATAATCTCCACTTATCTGCAATGGATTTGTATATAATTTGTAATCTATTTTGGTACTTTTTGGGTGGAAAGATTAGATGAATTGGCAGGATTGCAAGGCCTATTTTAAGGGCAAGTATCACTTTTCATATTTGGGGTCCAAAACCTTTTGAGACATGTTTGAGGGATTAAGAAATGTTTTTTGGGTTCAAAATTTTATCACTTATGAAATTCCCCTTGAATCTATTCAACACTCCAAGACCTTTCCGATGGTGCAAGAATCACCTCAATCAGATTCTATATGAGGAAGTTATGCCTCTTGCAAGTTGACCTATCCAATTGACCACCATGGTACTGAGTGGATACCACGTCAATTATCCTTTCTCACACATGTGGACTTTCAAGAAGATTCTAGAAGCTCCAAAACCATAACCCTAATTGGGAATTGAGGCATGCAAAAACCCTAAAATTAAACCTAGATGACTATCAGACTTTGTTAAATACCAAGCCCTTAGGAGAATAAGGGGTTCCATTTTGATGATGTTATTGTATTGCTCCATAGATGAGAAACATTAAGGGGGTGGATATTAGAGCAGAAAAAAGGGAGTAGGAGATCATGTAGTATCCATATGGGTCAGAATGGCCAATTTAACTCCACAAAGAGTACATCTTTGTTGTCTATAAAATGGAATGGCAACATATCTCCATGGAATAAGGGATGGTAGTGGATCTACTCCTTTATATTTGTTGTTGTGAAAAAATCAAGGAAAAGAAAGAGAGTTTGAAAGTTCAAGTTCTTATGTTATATCACCCTCATTCCATATTAGATTCAAATGATTATCAACCATCTCAAGTCTCCCCCACCTTCTCATTTCCTCAAGGAAGGCTTACCATCCTCCATATAATGCGAGGTGTAGATCCATTCAAAATGGTTGGATTCTAAGTGACAACTACTCTTTTTGGTGGATTTTGGTGTGGCCTATTTGGCACTTGAAAATTTCTCCAACTTCTTAGGTGTTGGGCCTAGAAAGTCTACTATGAAACTATTAAAAACCTTCAAAGTTAAATGAAATGAAAGAAAATTTTCATAGACCGTCCACAACTACAACATCTCCTTTCCTGCAACAATATTTCTCATCATACCTTTTATGATTGCATCATTTGCTTTGTTCTCAATGACGAAATTCAATTTTCCTTTAGAATTTAGGGCTCCAGGCTCTAAACGTATTTGTTACTAGCAAGTAGTTTGAGGCTTTAGAGGTGATTGATAGAAACCAAGTTGGAAGGACATGGAACTCAATTAAATCACATGGATTCTTCTCCCCATTGAACATAACTGCTATCCCAATTTTATTGGCGGTACAGTATATTTCAAATCTTCTTCAGGTCCTCCATTCTTTGTAGGGTTCTAAACCCTAACCCTGTCGAAAATAGTTGTCAATTGATGTCAAAATATTTCAACAATGAAAAAGAAATAACCAGTAAACATGATGACAGGGAAAACTCAGTCTAAGATAAAGGAATTACAAGTCGGATGTTAGATCGATGAAAGGGGAAAAGATCCACAAAGTAAGCATGGAAAATAACATTCTTGAACACTAGAGTGAAGTGAAGAGTTGGATGGCCCAGATCAGTGGAGATGAATTGCGGAAGCCGTTTTTTAGAAGATCGACGATGGTGAATGATTTCTGCACAAGAAAATTGAAGTTCTGCAATCCATAATTGATCGTAGATCAACGGTCAGGAGTGAACCCGCAAGGAAAGCAACAGTCCGGATAAATTGTGAAAACAAAGTTGCGGAAGAAAATGCAGAGGTCCAAAATGGGAAAGTATGGTTCCGCATTCCGCAATCTGCAATCCAAAGATCGATGATCAAGAGAGAATCCACATGAAATCAACAGCGTGGAATAAATCTTGCGGAATCATTTTCAAAGAAATTTGGAAAATCCGTAATCCACAATCTACATCTGATCTAAGATGGACGATCAGAAAAGAGTATGCAAGAGTTCGACAACGCGGAAGAAGTTTTGTGGAAAGGGAATTGTGGAAGTCATTCTTGAGATTTTATAAATGCACAATCCACAATTCGCATATGATCTCAAATCAACGTTCAGGGAAGAGTTCGCAAGAAATCAACGATGTGGAAAGTACCTTGTGGAAAGGTAGTTGCAGAAAGGAAATTGCGGAAGAAACTTTTGAGAAAAATCAAAACGTAGATCCACAATCTAAAATCTGCATCTGATCTCAGATCAACAGTCATGGAAGAGTCTGCAGGAAATCAACGGTGCGAAAAGTCAAAATGCGTGTCTGCAATCCACAACCTGCAATTGCGGAAAGGTCGTCGCGAAAGGATTTTTGTTGCAGAAAATCATTGCAGAAAAAGGCAAATTCGGAAGGAATTTTGGTGCAGAATTATCAATGTGAAGAGGCAATTTTAGAAATATTTTTGTTGCAAAAAGTCATGACTGATAAAACTAAATAGAGTTAAAGTATTATTAAAGTAAAGAATTGTGTTTTCATGAAGAGGCATGATCTAAGAATGAAGAAGCACAACTATGAGGAGATGCATTCATAGAAAACATGTTAGAAGGTATTTATAGATAGAGTGTTGAGTGAAAGAAATTATATCTATGATCGAGATATATGCAGTAGCAGTAGTAGACATATACCAAAGAAAAACCAGTGACAATGTTGAAAACATAAAGAAGAGTTGGAAGTATGATGAAATCAAATTTGGGTGGCAAGGTGGTGCAAGGGCAGGCTACGGGCCTGCAAGGGGGTCGTAGCCTCCTTCCAATAGTAGTTGTTAAATAGGGTGTAGTAGCATCCTTTCAGAAGCAGCTGATAAAACCGGGGGGTAGTAGCTTCCTTCTAGTAGTTGTTGGTAAATAAGGTGTAGTACCATCCTTGTCTATAGAAGCAGGAAGAAACTATTTGTAAATAAAATTTTGCTGTAATAGGAAGTCTTGGTGGTTTACCCAATTGGGATTCCACGATATTTTTTTGTTCTTGTTGATCATGTGTGTTAATGAATAATTTAAAAGTTGTTTAAATTGTTAAAATTTATCAATATTGATTCACCCCCCCTCTCAATATCATCCAATATTCCAACAATTGGTATCAAAGCAGGTTCCTTCACCACAATTTAACCACTGGAAGGAAGATCCTACTTAAAAACCACTAATGGATCCATAATTTGGAAGGAAGATCCTACTTAAAAACCACTTTGTTTAATTCAAGAAATATCCTAAGGTATCTATATTTAGAGCCTCCCCCTATCCCTCTTATGTTATTTATATATAAAACATTAAGAACCCATTGAAGGGGGGAAACTACCTCTAAGGGCCCCAAGATCTTTGTGCAACATGGATTCTTCATCAATTTGTAATCCTGACGATAAAGGAATATACTCCCTTTCTCTAATCTCACTATCTTCCCCAAAAACATCCTCTCCACTCCCTCCTATCTTCCTTCTTCCCTTTTTCCTTATAGTCACATTTTGATGATGAGTTATACTTATGGGGGTTTTAAAGGAGGAATCAGTAGGTTTTGAGACATAAATTGGCAAGGGAGATCAAACATTTTCCCCTATTAAGACTTTTTCCTTTCCACCTGATATACCATTCAAATCCAACCCCTTTACCAGGACTAAGCTTCCATTCTTTTTAGAACTAATGGACGAGGCCTCCTTTATAGAAGAAGAAATTAAAACACCAAAACCCTGATTCACCAAAGAAAGAATAGGCTCGTGATTTGAAGCATCAAAACGAGAGCCCCCTACAACTAGAACCTCATCAACATTTGGATAATCCAACACATCCTTAACAACAATTATCTCCCCTCCACCTTTAGGTGCATGAGACTCTTCTAAGTTATCTCCATAGTCTAAAGGAATAATTTTATTCCCTATCACACTATAATCAACTACTTTACCCTCCAATCTTTTGTCTAAATCTTTTTCTATAGATTTAAAAAAAGAAAGTAATTCTTTTGAGGATAAATATTCATATGGAACAAGGGAAGCATCTGAGTTCTTACCTTATGACCTTTCTTCATCAACTGCTAAACAAGGATCAAGAGGAGATCGAAAAGAAAAAAACCCCAAACGAGCCTCCTTCCATTGACCATCAAAACCTCTGGAAACCAAAAGCTTCCCAGAAATATCAGGACATTCCTTCTTCAAATTACCCGTGCTTCTATAATATAAACATCTGAATGGTATGCCACTGTAGTCAAGTCTTTTTTCTATGACTTGATACCCCCATCTAAGATTTACTTTGTCTGGTAAACCCTCTGATGTGTCAAATTCCACCAAAACCCTAGTAAGCCTTTTGTTGTTGGAACATAGCATCTCATGATTCAAGTACATATACTTACCAAGATGATTTGCCAAGTTAATGAGCAACTCCCTCAACCAAAAATGTAACGACAACCCAGGAAGAAGAAGCTAAACATGACACTTTGTTATTTTTTGCTTCTGAGGGTTGCAATGAACACACCAACGCCAAAGTACCGGCGAACCTTCCTTGCTAACCTAGAAATTGTCCAAAATTCTTTGAGCATTTTCTTCAGAAAAAAAAATGAAACAAAACTAACCATTTGTAAGCCAGAGAACCTGCTGCACATAATTGAGAAAATAATTCCAATTCTACACTACCCAATGACTCATTTCCACCCTATTCATCTTCATATATTCTAATCGACCCACGAAGGATCTTTTAGATAACCCTTCAACCCTCTCGAGAGTAATATCTCTTCCCATAGTAAAATATTCTACATCAGGTTTGACTTTAAAGGCTTTAATCTTCCTCTCGTTTTGATCTCTCTCTCCTGAGAGCTTTGTTGTCGCCTGCAAGAAACTAAAGGGATCCTTGTTTCCTACCAAACCCTTCCTCCCTTCAGCAATCCCTTCTACCACCGATGCCAGAATGATTAGGATTCTTCTCAAAAACACGCGAAGGTGTCTGACAATCTTCCAAAAACTTCCTTCCTTCTACATCCCCTTCTGCCAACTACAACTTCAACAAACTAAAGCATACTCAACCATTAAAAAGAGGTTTAGGGTTTGTAATAGAGAAATGATTCTTTTCCGGCTCAAAATCCAAAAAGTTTCTCTCGTGAGGCTCGCCCCATCTATCCTTCACCAAATCTTGACAAAACTCCTATTGTGCTATTAATTCTAACACCAAATTATTTTTAGGCTTAAACCCCAACTCAAGCCTGCAGGGTTTAACACNAACCCCAAAGAAATAAACTATAACCCAAAACTATGAAAAAAGACATAAACGAAAATAAAGCAGCTAAAAGACAAACTTCCCACTTTTTTTTACCCTTGATTAGTACTAGACCAACCAGAGAAGGTTAGCTTGACTCCAAGCATGCTGCAGAAGTCCATCACCACTCGACTATTCAAGATACTTATGTTAACTTTTAAAATATTTTGATAGAGATAAAATATAATGATTTTTATTATGTTATATATAAAATTTTGCTTAGATTAAATCTTTATTTAAGAATAATTTTAACTTAATTAATTTATTTTAATTAAAAATACAAAGACTAAGTTGATATTGTTAAATTAATTATTTTAACATTAATGTTGAATAGTAAATAATCTCACACACCTAATACCAAACATTTTAAACTTCATAACGAATCATGTGAACACCCTCCCACAATCAACATCAAAGTGTTCATATTAATATTCTTAAATCAAAGAAAAATAGATATCCATTTCGTATTTGTTGAAAATTATTACTTAACTAATACTTTTTTATTAATAGTGAAGTAAGGCTTCAAATTGCTTTTGATTAGTTAAGAACCCGTCTTTTTTGGAATAAGACTTAAAATTGTTTTTTCTTAACATAAACTTAAAAGAGAATATATTAAACAGGTTGTGCACAACCATTCAGTACAAAAAACAACAGCTTAAGCATTTTAATAGTTCCGAGGAAATAGCAACAAAACTAGGCCATATAGAAGACCTTAACAAATCGGAAAGAGTCATAGTATTCCGAATAATTACAGACGTGGTATATATACGGACAAATTGCTGATGAAGTAAGATGCAAAAAAATATTTCCTAAATGAAGATCATTTCAGTTTGCCTGGTTGCCCCACAGGCTGGGTGACAGATTCCTCCTCCATTTTCAGAACCGCTTCTCCTGGGTTTCCCTGGGCTCGGCTTCCCTGATTCATTTGTACCAAAAGCTGGAGATCCTCCTGTATGTGGTCTATTTTACCCATAATTTCTTTCAGGTTCATCTCGTTATCATCAATCCTTGCATCATGACAACTAGTCTGATAGGAAACGTAATGAACATCATCAACTAATTGTTTTACCTCCTTAGCAGTCTCTCTGCTATCTGTGATTCCGATGGAAACTATGTCTGACAGACGTTGGATATTAATCTTCAGGTCAACGAACCCTTCATAAATTCTCTTGCGGTCCATTTTCAATGCGGATGGCAGGCCTTTTCGTCGACTGTGGCTGAGACTCAAATTGAGACTAGAAAAATTACTACAGACAGAACCAAGGGAGGGCAAAGCTCGCACCGAAGAAAACCCTACCCTCTGCAGGAAATCCCACTCTTCTCCAAAGAACAGAAGCAAAATGCCAATCTTTGCGTCCCCAAATGCGACCACTGACTACATAGGAATTGAGAAAAACCTTCTTGAAAGCAGTGTCTGCAAGATCTACCTTCAATCACGCAGGAGAGATAATTCGTTTCACAAGAAACTGGATGAAGACGCTCGTGAGCGGTGGAATGCTTGCAAAAGCTTACAACAAGGAGGAGTAAATTCGGAAAACCAGGTTGCTTAGACCTTCCAGCTTCAACGAGACCAAGCAAAAGGGAACTAGGAACCACAAATCCCACCTTGGAAGAGCTCCGAGACTGCAGAATAACCGGCAAAGAGAAGACAACAGGGGAGAGTCTCCCTTCTCCGAGCTCTGAGGGAGCGAGGTGATCTTCTTCGGCAGAGGGGGACCTAACAGGCAATAAGGAGAATGACCGACCCAAGAAGAAGGTGAGGTAGATAAAACCCTTGGAGGAAGCCATCGTACACAGAGGGGAGTGGGCTAGAGCGCGTGAACTGAGCGAGCATTTAAGCCTGGAGAGAATGCCGTTGAAGGAAGCGGGAGGCGAGGTAAATAGAGATAGTGGTGGATTCCACTTGTCACTTTGGCATGCAAAAGGGATGCCACCTAAACTCATAACCAAAACCAAAAAGAACCTAACCTTAAGAAAAATCAGTGTGCAAGAGAGAGTATAGGACAATACAATGAGTTAAGGAATAGGTTTAGGGAAAGGTTCGAGATTATTTATTGAGATGTGGCCTTGAGGAAAAGAGGGGCCTATATTTGCCAATACGTCAACTTGAGCATTGTTTTCTCTTAATATGTGGAAAAAATCAATGCTAACTGAAAGAAGAAGATGAGATATTCTGTCGTACAACCTTTTGTATTTAATGGAGCCTGAGGAATAACCAGTGATCCTTTTGAGAATAACGTGGCGAGAATTCCCAAAGACTAACAATCTTGGGATGACTCTAATATCTGAGAAGTCTAGTCCCTCATCCTTGTTATTCGTCTTTTGGCCTAGCCCCCAAGCAAAGGTTTTTACCGTTTGTCCTCTGAGATCAAGGATGATCCCCCCGCACTTGCCTCCCAAGACTTAAAATTGCTTTTAATTAATTAAGAGCTCGTCTTTTTTTACCATAAAAAAATAGATTAATACACCAAAACCAAGAGATGAAAATTTACTCTATATAGATCACCACCAACAAATTATTTCAAATGGTATGGTTCTCGACAATAAATCAACTAGCATTTACAAATAACAAATGACATGGTTTTCCTTTAATATTAACAATAATGAAATTTACAAACAAGAAGTAATTGCTTTTCCTGACTGCTTATCAGTTTAACCACTGAATTATGATAAATTTTGTCTTTGTCAAGGCTGGAATCAATCCCCTGGAACATTTACAAAAATAGTGGCTGTAATACTGGTTTATACCGATACCAATGCAAATGCGCATGGGTAATGCATCCTCATGTGCCCGAGTACTTATACTCTGTACAAAGTGGAATCCTACACAATCCAAGATTTAGACCAAGACCTTATTAATGGTGGCGCCATCCCCACAACCCCAAAAGCCAAAAGATGGACCTAGCATTCTTGTTTACTGTTCCCATCTGCACTTCACAGAGCTGCAATCAATCCCGCCATGGAAGAACTTGCTTTACAGACCAAATTACCCTAAACAAGGTACGATGATCATCTCCTAAATTAACAAATTTAATCAAGTTTTTCCATTCTTCAAAGCTCTGAAAACTTCTTCTTTTTGGTTGTATTTATGATTTGAACAAATGGGTGGCAGGGATTTCTGGGAAGGAAAGAAATCTATGTCAAATTCAATATTGTTTTCAATGTACATTCCACGCATCAATGCATTTTCAGTCGTGGGAACTTGCAAAAGTTTAGTTCCCTGGGAAGTGGGAAGTTCGCTGCCACTGCCGTTAGAATTGGGTTTGAAGAAAAGCAAAAAACAGATGGAAACAGGGTGGATTTTGAACAGGGATGCAATGTGGGTTTTTGCATTACAAATGAGGAAATTTGTAGGATGTGTAAAGATGGAAGATTAAAAGAGGCTCTTGATGCTTTGATTTTCATGGAAGAGAAAGGCATCGGGATAGATGCAGGAGCATATGTGAGTCTTTTGAAAGGATGCACTGAGACGAAAAATCTTCCAGTGGGAAGAAGAGTGTATACACACATGAGAAAAGCTGGGATTGAGCTGGACATAATTTTAGGAAATAATCTTGTCAACATGTATGCTAAATGTGGAAGTTTGAAGGATGCACGCCAAGTGTTTGAGAAAATGCCTGAACGAAATGCTGTTTCATGGAGCATAATTATTGCAGCGTATGTTCAGTGCGGGGAAGGTGAGGAAGCCCTTGGATTGTTTTTTCGGATGCGACAGGCCGGGTTTAAACCAAACCAATCAATGCTCGCAAGTGTTCTCAAGGTCTGTGCAGTTTTAGCAGATGTGAAAAAAGGTCAGAATGTTCATTCTTACATTGTTAAGATTGGACTGGAATCGGATGTTTACACAGGGAGTGCACTTGTTACCCTCTATTCGAAATGTGGCTATGTAGAGGATGCACGCAAAGTGTTTGATGAAGTGCAAAGTCTAAATGTTGTATTATGGAGTGCAATGATTGCAGGTTATGCACAAAATGAACAGGGTGGAAAAGCTCTGGAAATCTTTCACCAGATGCAGTTGGCTGGCTTGAAGCCAAACAAGTTTACATTTGCGAGTGTTGTAACAGCATGTGCAAGCCTTGAAGCCTTGGAGCAGGGCAAGTGGGTTCATGCACTAATTGTGAAAAGCAGTCTAGAAACTGAAGTGACTGTGGCTAATGCCCTAGTTACCATGTATGTCAAATGCAATAGCATAGATGATGCACGCGCTTTGTTTAATAGAAGAGTGGAGCGAAATGTGATCTCATGGACCTCAATGATTACAGGGTATGCCCAGAATGGAAATGCGGAAGAGGCTCTCAAAATCTATGGTGAAATGCAACGGGCTGGCATCAAGCCGAACCAATTCACTTTTACCAGTGTCCTCAGTGCGTGTGCAACATTAGCAGCATTGAAGCAGGGCATAGATATTCATCGTCAAATAATCAATAGAGAACTAGAGTCGGAGGTGCATGTGGGTAATGCCCTTATCACCATGTATTCCAAATGTGGGAGCATAGAGGAAGCCCGCAATGTGTTTGACAAAATCCCAAAACGAAAGGTTTCTACATGGACTGCCATGATTACAGGGTATGCACAGCATGGATATGTTGAGGAGGCTCTTCAACTCTTCAAGCAAATGCAACAGGAAGGCCTGAAACCAAACAACATTACCTTTGTTAGTGTTCTTGTTGCTTGTAGCCGAGTAGGCCTTGTGGATGAAGGTCGTGAACTGTTCAATTCCATGAGTCGAGATCATGGCATCATACCAGCCATTGAGCACTATGCCTGCATGGTTGACCTTCTAGGCCGTGCTGGACACTTGAATGAAGCAGAGGAGTTTGTCAACCAAATGCCGTTTGGACCTACTCTTGTGGTGTGGCGAACATTGCTTGGTGCTTGTAGAATCCATGGTGATATTGAGCTGGGTAAACGTGTAGCAGAACGCATACTTGAGTTGGAGCCAGAAAATGATGCAACATATGTGCTGCTTTCTAATATTTATGCTGCCGCTGGCAAGTGGGTTGCTGTAACACACATCCGACAAATGATGAAAGATAGGATGGTTAAAAAGGAGCCGGGACACAGCTCGATTGAGGTCAAGGGCAGGCTGCATATGTTTGTCGCAAGAGACAGATCACATCCAAAAACAGAGAAAATCTATGCAAAGTTGGATGATTTGAGCCAGAAAATAAGGGAGGCAGGGTATGTGCCAGATACAAGTTGTGTACTGCATGATGTATCAGAGGAAAAGAAGGAGCACTTTCTTTCTTATCACAGCGAGAAGTTAGCCATTGCATTTGGGCTTATAAGTACACCCCCAAACACAACTATCAGAATTGTTAAGAACCTTCGTGTGTGTGGAGACTGTCACACTGCCACTAAGTTCATCTCCAAGATTGTTGGGCGAGAAATTGTTGTTAGGGATGCCCATCGCTTCCATCATTTTAAAGATGGCTGCTGTTCTTGTGGAGATTATTGGTGAGTGATTCAAAAATCAACATGTTATCACTTTTATTTTGGTAGGCATCATGAGGCAATTATTTCTTCTCTTCTATCTGTAGTGTTTGAACAATTGATCATGCCTTCCTTTCAAA
Organism: Pseudotsuga menziesii; assembly: GCA_001517045.1. Classification (NCBI taxonomy): domain Eukaryota; kingdom Viridiplantae; phylum Streptophyta; class Pinopsida; order Pinales; family Pinaceae; genus Pseudotsuga; species Pseudotsuga menziesii. Next base: position 120,154 of record LPNX010091621.1, read on the forward strand.
GATTGTTGGATTTTCAATCTCTCATCCATGGGCCTGGCAATGAGTGCACTTTTATTTTGCAGTTCATGAATTGTTGTGGGGGATATCTCCCTTCTTTAGTTCTTTCCACATATGCTTCTACCAACTCAATGACCTCTTCTTCTCACTAATAAAAATGTATCCTCAAATCCAATGACCTGATTGCCCTAGGGACCATTTGCAGTATTTCAACTTGCACTCCAAGAAAATTCACTTGATTTTCAGGGGAGTTTCTCATGTCGTTATGTATCATATATTTTTTTGTCGTTTTTCATTGCATATTCCTTTCTGGTTGATAGCGACTGATATTGTGACCGGCATGCAAAAATGTTTATCTTGAAGAAGTTCAGGTTCACTGCTCAGATATTGTTCATGCGTTACTTTTCCCAAACACAGGGAATCATAGGGTCAATTTTTCTCCTTGCATCTTCAATCTATGTTTCTGAATTTGAATAATTCTATAGAATCCTGAGTTTGAAGGACCAAAGAAACAAGAATATCTCGGGAACCTTGCCACCAAACAAACAAGGACACCATGCGAACCTTTAATCATGCATAACTACATGGTAATAAATCAATATGCCATATTATCATACAATATATGAAAGAGATGCATAGACAAACCCCTTGTAACACAAACATTGGCTACGGTCGTCTACAAAAAATATATTACACAGAGACCAGGAATTACACATTGTCAAGAACATCTATAAGAGTATAACTAAACCATATGCTATTATCAAAATATATACCATTATTAATTTATTATACACATTTCTAGCTATTTTTAATTAGTTTAAAATTTCCTAACTACGTGTGGATGCTTTTTAACCGTACTTAAAAGCAAGTGTAATAGTATGAAAGCACCTCAAAACTTATATAGCAAAAGAAATGTTGCACATAGTTGAACGTAAAAGAGTTATATCTTTTAAATTTCTTTGTCAAAATCTATTAAACGAACTACGTCTATATATATATAAGATTGTGGAAAAATCTAAGGGATGCTTCTCTAAATGTATGGATAACATCTTTAGTGTTGGTTTTTATAGATATCAATATAATTTTAATTGCATCCTAATAAATAGGATCACTAAAAGAATAACAAAGCACAACACTAAATTTTTATAGATAGCAATATAATTTCAATTGCATCCCAATAAATAGGATCACTAAAAGAATAACAAAGCACAAAAACAATAAATAATAGACACAAAGATTTGACCTGGGAAACCATAAAGGGAGAAAACCCAACAACCTTCTTATAGAGCTAATTACTTCAAAGAGCATTGTATATCCAGATACATAGTAATCACAAATAGCAAAAAGATAAACCCCAAGAATATAAGAGAAAATCCTCCAATAATAGCGAACCCAAAAACTCTTCTTCTTGCAACTGTAACGAACTTCTCTCTTGAGAGGAGCGAACTTGCTTGGTGAGAAATGAGGAGGGCACCTTCTATTTATACTTTTTCATGTTGAAAATTTCATCTTTCAAGTGGGGCCGACTTGTCTTCTTTTGTTGAGCCAACTTCTCTTTTGGATCGTGTGATATGTGCCATCTTCATGTTTCCTCTGGGCCGAGTTTGTGAGGATGCCTCATGGAGCTACCACATCAACACTTCCTTTTAGCCAAGGAGGCATCATCATCTTGGAACATATCTGGATATCATTTGTACATCACAACTGTCTCGAACATCTCTATATCATAAGGAAGGTCTTCCAACACAATCTCAGTCCATCGAGAAGTGTCAACAACTCAACTTAGTCCATCGTGGAGTCAACACGCACTAGCTCAATCTAGTCCACGGAGAGCCTACATATAGCAACATGCATCGGATCAATCCAATCCATCGGGGAGCCTACATGCAATGACTCAACTCAGTCCATTGAATAGTCAACAACTCAACCCAGTCCATCGAGGAGTCCACATGTAATATGTACCAGTATGTGCTAGTATGCACCAGCCTCTCCACCTCATCACAGGGTGTATGAGAGATCTCCCCACTCTGTCACAGAGTGTCCAGGAGAATGCACTAAATCTCTCCATCATGTCACATGATGTTCGAGAGATCTCCCTGCTTAGTCGCAAAGTGTTCGAGAGTATGTGTTGGTCTCTCCATTCCTTCTCAAGATGTGAGAGAGATCTCTCCACTCCATATCAAAGTGCATGGGAGAATGTAGTGGCCTCTCCACCCCGTCCAAGGGTGTCCGAGAGATATGTCCCCTCCATCACAGAGTGTCTGAGATGATGCAGTGGTCTCTATAAAGTCATCCTTCCCTCTCAACAAGGGAAACATTCTGTACTACTCCAAGCCTTTCATAAAAGTATGCAAAATTTATCCTGGGAAGAGGCTTGGTAAGAAAGTCAGTAGTCTGGTCATCTATCGAAAACAAATTGTAGCTTGATTGTACCTCTCTGCACCATATCACAAATATAGTGATACTAAATTTTGATATGCTTCAACTTATCGTGGAATACTGGATTCATTGATAGATGCACACAACTCTAGTTGTCATAGTGAATCAATGTTGGCTCTAGAGTCCGACCAAACAATCTTGTAAGGAGTTTCCAAAGCCACACAACTTCTCGAGCTGCAACACATACTGCAATATACTATGCCTCTGTAGTATTGAGTGCCACTAAGGTTTGCTTCCTGCTATTCCAGGAAATCACAATAGATCCCAAGTTGAAGCAACACCCAGAGGTGCTCTTTCTGTCTACAAGACTCCTAACCCAATCAAAATCAGAATACCCCTGCAATCTCATGTCACCACTAGAAGCATATCTCCAGCCATATCTCGTTGTGCCTCGAAAGTATTTCAACACATGTTTTGCAGCAACCCAATGTATCTGTCTCAACTCACACATGAACTGGCTGAGGGCATTCTTGCAAAATAGATATATGGTCTAGTGTTGACCAAATACATCAACGATCCGATCAATTGTTGATACATGGTGGGATCTATCACATCTAAATCGGAAGCAGAGTCTCTCATCTTCTTCAGATTTGAATCCATCGGTGTGGCCATGGACTTACATTCCATCATCCCAAATCTCCTCAAGTTGTCAATGGTCTACTTCCCTTAACTCAGGAAGATTTTATCATGCCTATGTCATACTTCTAGTCCTAAGAAGTAGTGCATCGATCCAAGGTCCTTCATTTTGGATTTAGAGGCTAGCTTCCTATTACACCACTCAATGAGTTTCTTAGCTCCGGTGAGAAACATATCATCAACATAGAGTACTAAAATCAATGGCCCACTATCCACAACCTTGTAGTAAAGGTTGGGATCTTTATCACTCTTGGTGAATCCCAAGCTCACCAAGTATCCATCAATCCGGAGCTGAGAAACTCATTGAGTGGTGTAAGAGGAAGCTAGCCTATGAATTCAAAATGAAGGACTTTGGATCGATGTACTACTTCTTGGATCGAGCATACCAAACATGTGGTGCTTGCTTGAGTCCATATAATGCCTTCTTTAGCTTGCAAACATGGGACTCCATCCCATGGATCACAAACCCCTTTGGCTGCTCAATGTATACCTCTTCCTCGATCACACTGTTGATGAAGGCAACTTTAACATCCATCTGATGCGACTTCTATCCCATAGCTGAAGCAATAGCAATAATCGTCCTGATGGAAGTGTATCGAGCCATGGGAGCAAATGTCTCATCATAATCAACTCCCTCTTTCTGAGAGAATCCTCTAACCACAAATCTCACCTTGCATTTTTCAACATTGCCATCTGCTCCATGCTTGATTTTATAAATCCATTTGGAAGTCACTACTGGCTTCCCCTCAGGTCTTGGCACAACTTCCCCAACATCATTCTTCATGACGGATTGATACTCTTCCATCACGACGTCCTTCCATACATGTTGGTTGGAAGCCTCCTCATAGCTTGAGGGCCCTGATTCAATGATGTGCTCATGAAGGCTGGATAGCTTGAGAATCTCTTAGGTTTTTTGCTTTCTCAGAAAGTACCACAAGGAGCTGCATGCCCCTTTGCATCCTCCAATGTCTGTTGTGCCCACGCATGACTCTGCCGACCCACTGCAACAACTTTGGGGACATCAACTCGCTCTACTGGATCAATGATATCAACCGACTCAACTATCTCAATTGGCTCCCTCTAATCTGCCAGAGGGGGAGATGATAACATCTCCTTTGGAGCCACCATCCCCTCATCGTCAATCTCCATATCATATCCTCTTTCTTTTCTGAAAGCCTCTACTCTTCGAAGGAGACATCTCTGCTAACCACAATCTGTCTTGATCTTGGGATGTAAATCCTGTAAGTCTTTGAAGACTCACTATATCCCACAAATGTTCCCTTTCTGCCTGAAGGCTCTAGCTTCGTCCTCTTTTCCTTGGGCACATGAATATATACTAGACAACCAAAGATTCATGAGTGGCCAACTTCTTGCTTCACACTTGTGAAGGCCTCTTTTGGAGTCATGTTCTTCAAGATCTTATGAGGACTCCTATTCTGCAGATATAGTGCGACACTGGAAGCTTCTGCCCACAAGAACATAGGGAGACCTTGATCATGAATTATAGCTTTGGATGCCTCGATAATTGTTCTATTTTTCCTTTCTACAACCCCATTTTGCCGAGGGTTGTAAGGAATAGCGTACTCCCTCTTAATTCCTACTTCCTTGCATAAATCACTGAAGTTTGTAGAGGTGTATTCTCCTCCATTATCCCTAGCCTTGTCCAAAGTTGTAACATTTTGCATTTCTATCTCATCCCTTATGTGGGGGTTTAACTCGTGCACATAAGTACAGAGTTGATCATATTCTGTTAATTTAGGTACTCATGTTTTCAAAGTTTCCCACTCATGTGTGTATTCCTCCACATCGCCCTTTTGTTGTATTCTGGTGAGTTTTGCAAAAAATCCTTCTCAATTACACCTTGAAATCTTTTAAAGAAGTCATTTTTTAATGTGTCCTAACTATAGGAGCACACCTTTGTGGTAGATTTCCACCAAGTGTACCAATTATATGTGTTTCCTTCAAGCTCCATTGAGCCATATTTTACTTTTCTGTCATCAAATTGAACATTATGTATGCAAAAAAAAAAAAAACTTATGTCTTATTAATCCAAACTACACATTGTTTTTTCGTCTCCCTCCAATTGTGGAAACTCTAGTTTTAACCTCATTGGGTGACCTGAAAAGAGTGATTGGTTGATGTTAAGAAGTCGTAAGATATTGGGACACATGTTGGTTGTGACATTGCTACCTTTGGAGAGCTCGATTCAGATTTAGTTGTGCTTGTCGAATTGGGATGCCTCTAGGTTGGATTTGGAGGATTGGCGTTGGTAGAGGATTATGTATCTCTAATTTACTTCTCTATTATCTCAATCCCAACGTCTATTCCATCTTTCATTTTTGTGTCGATTTGCACAGTTAAATCTATTGTTACCTTATTGGATCTTTGTTTAATCTCCTTTGTTATGTATGTAGTGATATCATGCCCAAGACTCTTTGCTAAATCTTCTTTTAGCTTGGTATTTTTAATTTTAATTTATTCTCATATAGTTACTTGGATTCAATCTAACATGTCCTCAAGTTTCTTGTGATCTCGTTGATGGTCACTTTCTAGTTTCCCAACCTGGGAATTTCTACCAAAAACTTTTCAGTCACGAGAAGAGTGCTTCTCAACCCAATCTTTGTTGAATTTCAACTGTTGTACACACTAAGGGGTTCTAGTTTATAGGGGGTGTACGAACAAGAGTACAAAATTGTCATAAAGTACAAAAAATTGTCAACCAGATGAATTTCTTCTGTGCATTGTACAAATTGTACAAATTAATCACTGTATAAATTACACTTTACACAAATGAATAAACTGGCATGTACAAAGTAATTGGTAATGTAATCAAGCCATATAGATGTGATTATCAGGCCAATTGGTGATGACTTTACAAATTTAATGATGTCAAATTAAATCAGAGTTATATGGTGGTGGTGTTTGGAATGTTAACGATAGATAATGGAGACTTGTATGCTAACGGCTAGAATGTGTATACGGTTTGCAGAGAACTTGTATAGTGGCTAGGAGAGGACTCGTGTGGCAGTTGATGGCTAGTTATGATCCTACTATGCGTTGATATCAATGAAATGTGTAGTGGATAAGCTATTCAGAACAAATATTCCATGTAAATAGTGTAATTGATAAATGATAAGACAATGTCTTGTTTCAAAATGAGGGCCTAAATATCCTAAAAAGGTGCTTAGATGACCTTTAATGAAAAGTTATTTATTTTAATAAAACCGTTTTATTATTGTTTTTCTTTCTTTTATATATATATTTTTTATTTTATTATTTATATTATGTTTTTTTAATGTTATTGTTGTTTTTTATTAATTATTATTGATTTATATAACATTTTTTTTTGGAAAACGTGAAAGGAAATCTCAAATGACAAAGAGAGATTCAAAAGCACTCATATCTTTAATAATGGTATATGGTATCATTGACGCGAACAACAAAATTATCCATCATTGACATCATGGACCCAAACTTGGTGTAGAGGACTTAGAGTACTAAATGTATACAACAATGATCACAAAAGGCATGTCATAGTGGAGGCAATAGGGAATTCTTTGAATTAAGGTGGCACAATATTTTGAGGTAGAATTAAATGACTTGTCAACTCACTGCTCTATAACTACCTATAACTTTTTGATTAATGTTGTGTACATTGAGTTCAAATGAATAGAGTTAGAGTCACGATCAGACAATAAATTAAGGAATTATTCATATTGAGTGTAAAAACGCTCTAGATTAGGGTTTAATAAGAATAAGACACACTAACCAACAATTTCCCACTGTTGATGGTGCTCGACCCTAGATTCTAGAGTTTGGAAATGAAATGTAGATTAATGAGGGTGGCAACCACCTCAATTAACCATACATACCCAACATTGCAATATATAATGTGATTTAGATAATGAAACCAAGAGTTTTCATTTAGACTTTCACAGGAAGAATTTATTTTGAAGACTAGGAAGCCTGCGTTTTTGGTGTTGTCATTCTCGACGCACATTTCAGACTCTTTAGCTGAGTCCATCTTCAGGAGAAGGGGTGTTTCTCATTGGAATATAGAGCCATGTTTCCTAATTTCGCTCAGATCAAACATAGTCTCAAAAATAGGTACGATGGTATATTCTCACACGCAAGCATGGATTTAATTAAAAAAGAAATAAGGCAGGTGAGAAAACAACTCTATAGACTGTCAAAGGAATACGTCGATCTCCATTTAAAACTCGCTAAAACTATATCGAATGACTTGTGGATGCGATTCACGGCATGCCTATCAGCTAGGGTTGAAAAAATACATGAGGAAATGAGAGTTAAACATGATAAGAAGTTTGATGAACTAGCCAGAAGACAAATGAGAACGAACAACAATGGCGATCCAGAGAAGAACGAGGGTAATCGGAGCTCAAAAGAAAAAAGCGTGGTCAATTTATCTGGTATAAACCTGAATGGTGATGAACGTAGCATACTAGAGAAGGGTCTTAACTTTGCAATAGCACCTAGAAAAATTCCATTGGAAGAAATCATCTGTGCTATTGAAGACACAGTCACAACATTGCTAGAGAATGAAGCTGATGAGGTAAGACAAGACTACACATTCATACTAAGAAGAGCAACACCTCCAAAACGCAACATAAACAAGAATGAAGCTGCGGCCTTGAGAAATTTGAAAACAAACAATAAAATAATGATAATGAAAGCGGATAAAGGGAATGCGACGGTAGTGATGGACACTCATGATTACCTTTCCAAAATGGAAGAACATTTGACTAAGGGAGGTAGCTACAGAAAGCTGAAAAAAGACCCAAGTGCCAAAATTATAAAAGAGGTTAAGAAAGCCATTGATGAATCCACGCTTGATGAAGACCTAAAAAGGAAGCTCACGCCGAAGAACACTATCATCCCTAGGATTTATGTCCTACCTAAAATACACAAAGAGGGAGTCGCGTTAAGGCCCATTGTAAACACCATCGGATCAGCAACATACCAACTTGCAAAATTTCTAGCAAAAACCCTTAAGCCATTAGTAGGCCACACGTTCTCATTTATAAAAGATTCATCACATTTTGTCAACAGTATCAAAGACTAGAAATTGGAGGACAATGACATATTGGTGAGTTTCGACGTGGTATCTCTTTATACTAAGGTGCCAGTCGAAGATGCTATTAGGGTTTTAAGAGAAATCACAAGTGATGAAATAGCTAAACTAGTGGAGATCTGCTTGAAGTCAACCTATTTTTCCTTTCAAGGAGAAATATATGAGCAAGTTGATGGTGTCGCCATGGGATCTCCACTCTCTCCGATAGTAGCCAATCTATATATGGAGTATCTTGAGAAGAAAGCTATTGACTCCTCCAACCTAAAACCGAGGGACTGGAAAAGATATGTGGACGATACCAATATTATTTGGCCACATGGAAGAGAAAGTCTAGACAAGTTCCCGACACACCTAAATAATCTGTTAGATCACGTAAAGTTCAACATGGAGATTCAAGAAAACAATAGCCTTCCCTTCCTTAATGTCTTGCTCACACAAAAGACAGATGGCTCTCTTTCACACCAAGTATACCGCAAGAAAACCCATACTGACAGGTATTTGCATGCTAAATCTCATCATCACCCATCGCAAAAGGTTGGCATACTTACCACTCTTGCCACAAGAGCAGTAAGAATTTCTGACACAGTGCATCTCAAGGAGGAGTTAGCACATCTTTCAAGGGTATTACAAGAGAATGGGTATAAGATAAAAGATATAAAAAGAGCTTTCAAAAAAGCACAAAAACCTAGGATCAAGAACCGGGAAGATCAAATAAGAAAAGCATTCCTCCCTTACATACAAGGGACTACCGATAAAATAGCCAAAGTCCTCAAACGAAATCAAATTAAAACTGCCTTCTCCCCCCCAAACTCCTTGAGAAACCTACTTGATAAATCAAAGGATCCCATTGAAAACTAAGAAAAGGCGTCTACTCAATTCCACGCTCCTACGGTGAAATATACATCGGGGAAATGGGATGAGCAATAAAAACAAAGATTAAAGAGCACGGTGCTGACATAAGACATGAAAGAATAAAAAAATCAGCAATCGCTGAACATTCTCAGAAGACCAACTATCACATCTGCATAGAGGATGCAAAGGTCATTGCGATTGAAGAAAATGATAACAGAGACATGTCCGAGAAGCAATCGAAATAGAAAAACATGAGAAGAATTTCAACAGGGACGACAGACTTATACTGAGCGAAACCTGGAAACCTGTAATACAAAAAAGAAATTAGTTAAAAATAATTAAAAATAATTAATTAAGTAATTAATTAAAAACTAAAAGGAAATCTGAGCCGACATGATAAATATAAAAGATTTTCCTCATCCACTATTTATAAGGAAACATGGCTCTATATTCCAATGAGAAACATCCCTTCTCCTGAAGATGGACTCAGCTAAAGAGTCCGAAACGTGCGTCGAGAATGACAACATTAAAAACGCAGGCGTCCTAGTTTTCAAAAGAAACCAATAGTGTTAGTGGTGTACCTAACTAGAGTATATTGAGGGGCATTAACACATCTTAGTGCACAAAAACATAGCTAAGGTATAAACCATAACATGAACCTAAGAAAGCACCATAGAAAACATTTGTGCTAATCCCAAACAATAATGAACTAATTATGTTAACTCAAGAATGTAGGAGACCCAATAAATACACAACACCAAGATGGTTGTAACAATAAAGATCTTATTGTAATCTAGATTTATAATCTAATACAAAACTCTCACTTTATTACCTTTGCATTTGCAATCACAACCTATAAATACATGATCAACATCACATTGTTTTACTCTTTGGGTTCACATGTAAATCCTTAAATACATGCATATACAACAAGTTAACCTATACTACTAGCACGTAGAATGTGTGCATAAGGGTATGATGGGATTTTAACTCAAGTGCTAATCGTAGCTCAACATTGTTCACACAACCTTCTTTGAGATTCACAGATATTGTGACTACGTCCCTGAAGTTTTTTATGGCCATTCTACAATGCTCAATAAGGCACTCTGATTAAAATACCATTATGTAGTGGGATGAAAATCCTTTTTCAATGTTGTCTTATTTGGTTGGCCTTGTATTAAGGGTCTTCATTGCATGAATAATTTTTGTATCATCTTTAAAGGCCAATGCTTTAAAGATATCTTGTGTTATTCAAACTCACTTTTTTATCCAACAAAGTCCTATTTGCAACTAGGCTCCCATGACACTTTAAAATTAATCAACTTTTAGATGTTGTCAAAGCTTAGTGATGCTAGCTTGAATTTATCCATTCCAATGGTTGAATTGGAGTTGTTGGATAACCTATTCAAGTTCATCTTTCATTACCTTGTACAATTTAGATTGGATTGAGGTGATATATTATCCATAGGATTTTAAGAAGAGGTGGTATGGGTGGTTGCATCTTCCCACTATTCAATACTTCTACTTTAGGTCTTAGAATAAGGTTCTAAACTCTTCTAATACTATTCATGCAACGATGATGCTTCAAATGGGATACATTCATGATGTGTTGAGATTTAGGCATATACATTTGTCTATGCCCCTTGAAATGGGAAAGTAAATGGGTGGATGAGAAGGTGGTTTATCCCAATACTTGGATAGGTTGAGTTTCTCTGTCATTAAAAAGGTAAAATTCAAATAGCTTGGCCTTATCAAGCCTTTGAGAACTCTTCAATTGCTCTTGTGGAAATTGTACCAATTAAATTGTTGGTACTGGGTTTGTCAACCTTAGTTTAAGCTTTGGCCTTAGGAAAGTTTAGGGTTTTCAAGATTGCGTCTTGTATACATTTTATTGATAATATCTGTTAGATTAGAAGTTATAAGTTTGGCTCATAGTTTTATTTATATCTTTATTGTCAAAATTTCATTATATGGTACATGGGGTTAAATATTGTCATTTACATAATGTTTATTATTCTGGCAGCTTTTGTAATTTTCGAAGATATGAAGCATTGCTAAATCGTTACTAAACATACTAGGTTATAATATTGGGTTTTAAAATAATGAAATGCATTATACGTCGAGGCATGGTGTTGTAAAAAATGCATGTTTTATTATGAAGATCTGACAGGTTATGTACCAGACCATTATAGCAAGAAGTCATGGCCATACTAAGATCGTTGATATTTATTAGATCACGATCTTGGTGGATGCTGTGTTTACTATTGAGCAAGGTTTCGAGGTTTAATATGGTTTTCACAATTCTCATTGAACAAGATGAAGAAAACAACAAGCGACCAACCACATAGATATGAATCTACTGATACAAAATGGGCAATAGAACATCCCCGGTGTGTAGAAATGCTAAGGAATGCAAGATGGTTTGTTTTTTTGAGAAAGTTACAGGTTTCAGTCTGAAGGTTTTGAAGGAGTTTGCAAAGAGATTTATAGGCACGAGGCTTGAATTCGATAGCATCAGTTTTGACATCTCCAAATAATCTATAGCTGAAGCCACCAGGTTGTCCACTAAAGGAGAGAAATGGTTCAAGAGATTACCTTTTCAGGTGGATTTGAAGCTTTTCCTGCGTCCTGGTTATGAAAAAACAGACTGGAGTCATGGTTTTCTAGAGATCGTTTGAAGGAAGAATGGAGACAAGTGTTTGCTATTATTCAAAAATATGTAACTTGCAAGCTTATATTTGCAACTATTTATATATATCACATGAGGTTTTTATTGCATGTTGTAGGGGTTTCAAAGTTGAATTTGCTTTTTTATTTGCTCAAGAGTCTCCAAAGATGTCGACCAGAGTTAAAACCATTTAGATTACACTTCTCACAGTGTATTCCATCATGTTTTGATAAAGTTATTGATTGATAAGGAGTTGGAGAAAAGAGCATGTAGCTGGTCGTATTTTTTGTTATGGTCTGGTTTTTCTACTAGAGAGAAACAACAAGGAAAGAAACAGGAAAAGATGAAGTTGAGAAGCAATAAACAGAAGGAAAATGGGATTAGATCATGAAAATCAGGGTTTTCAAGTGAGCAAACTCAGATGGAAGAAGGGGTTGAATAAATGGAAGTGACTATTAGCTCTCCAAGTATAGCAGAGGAAGAAAATGGTACAACAAGCTTGTAACAGCCAGAGACCCCAGTCATCAATAAAACCTATGCTAGGGTTTAAGGGTTCAGAGGCAACGTCATGGAGACAAAAAACTAGAGCTACCAATAAATTACACCTGAACATGAAGAATATATTGAACCCTAAGTGGCAGAAAGAAAAATTTATTGAAATCGATGAATTTACCAGTGAAGAAGAATCCCAGTCCAAGAAAGTCCAAGGTATGATTTCAAAGGCTTTAGATAATATAGAAGAAAGCATTAAGTCTATTCCAGATATTGTAGTGGATAAAGGCAAAAGAGTGATGCCTGCATCAAGTAAAGAAACTATTAAGGAACAGTTGCATGTGGAAGAAATTATAGAAGACATTCAAAACTACAAAGTTCTAGGTGAAGAAAACGTGGTTCTGTCTTCTGATAATGAAGGGAAAAGAATTGTAAACCCTAAATGTGATAATGAACAATGAGCAGAAGAAACAGAGAGCTTAAATCTCAGGAAAACCTTGCAGCGTTACCAAAAACAAAATGGGCATTTGAATCATATAAATGATCAATTGGTGAAAGCAAATAGTATGATCAGACATGATTTAGAAGACATGCATACTAATTGTGTAGAATCAGTAAAGGTATCAGAAGACGTTGTTAGAAGAAGGAATCTAGATTAGCAAGCGAATTCTAAATTAATGGAGCAGAATAAAAAATTGAAGGATCAATTATCAGCATTGGAGACAAAATTAGCTCGACTCCGAAAGAGGTCTCAAGCTTTGGATGGTTTGACTGTTTTAGCAGAAGCAACTCGAAAATTGTGACAGGTTGGCTTAAGTTGGTGACTCATGAAGCAGTTGTTTATTGTTGATTGAAGTAGTTTTGAAATAAATCTATTTTGTAATTAGGTGGCAGTGTTTTATGTATAAGTTTGTTAAAATATTTCTATTTTAGGTTTTTTGGATCCTATGTTTTTGGTCCAAAGATAATATCGAACCTTTCAGCCATACATTTATGGATCTACAAAAACTCTCGAGTGGAGGTTAACTTTTTGTATAAAGACATTGTTTTGAGATAGGATTAGGGGTTGACTGATATCAAGGGAGTTAGATAATGTTGGACATCTTTCAGACTGAACTCTGTTAAAAACTGTAAGTGTATTTTGAAAGTTTAATGAAGGATTGAATATTATATGAGCTAATCTATAATTTCTTTTTACACAGATATTGTTTATCCATGTGATGAATTTTATGATGGGTAATGTTATTATCCTAGTTTCTCATTGTATATGCCAATTTCTGTGATGTTGTATACATAATCTTTTTCCCGTGTCTGAAAATATTATTATGTATATGATTAACTATTTGTAATCATTTAATATTTTGTTTACTAGTTCATACCTTGTTTACTATCTTCATTGGATTTTCATTATACTTTTATGGGTATGCAGTTTAGATTTGAGCCTCTCTATATATTTTATCCCTTACCTTTTCCTTTTTACACCACAAGACTTGAAACATTAAACCTTAAAACCTTATCCAACCTTTCTGAGATGCCTGGACTTTGTATGTTGTTGTCTAGTACAAACTCTAGTACCAACATCTTTTGGCACCATTGCCAGGGACGGAAGTGAAGTACATTATATCTTCCCTAGATATATATATATATAATCTGATTTTGAACTGAACAAAACCAGAAAATATTTTCAAACTACAATTTTCAGTTTTACTAAGGAAATTTTCACAGTGGTGACCGAGAAAAATGGGACTAGGGAAAACCCATCATCCCCTTTACATCCGGGAGTCCCAGATCTGGAACAGATATAGAGGGAGGCTAGAGAGAGATTGAGCTCTACTTCATTAGGAAGATTCATATATCCCTCAGCCTTCGAAATTCCTGAGCCTTCACAGTTTCTTTTTCCTTCTATCGATCCACAATCTGAAAAGGGTAAAGAAGAGATAGATTTGATTTTTCCTGCTTCTCAAATTGATAACTTTAAGGTGTTCACAAATCCCTTATTACCTGACGAAGTCAAAGCTGAAGCCCTCCAAACAAGAGAATTTTCTCAATCTTCACCATACATTCCTTATACAAGTAGGGTCCCACTTCATCAAATCAAGTTGAGAAGTTCTCCTTCTTCATCACATCAATCTGGTTCAAGCCAATCTACTCCAGGTCCATCCAGTCCAAAAATGGCTGCTCCACCTCTTGATTACATGGATCGTATAGTAGTTGCTAGGTATGCCCCTTTGGTCATGCCTCCGCCCATTCATGCTCTTCCTGGGGGAGATTATCAGAAGTATCTCCCTATATTTAATGGTCAAGGGGAAGTGACAGCAGAGGAGCATTGGAATGCTTTCTTTAGTTATGTTGATAACCAAAATATTTAAGCTAAAGATGTCTGGATGAGAATGTTTGTTCAAAGTTTAGATGGAGAAGTAAGAAAATGGTTTAGGGAGTTACCCTTGGGATCAATAGATGGCATAGAAGCATTAGAGGAGGTATTCATGAGACAATGGGGGGATACCAAGGATTTATTTTATTACATTACTGAGTTTGGGGCTTTGAAGAAAAAGAAAAATGAATTAGTTATTGATTTTTCAAAACAATTCAACAAGATGTATAGCAAAATACCAGCAGAGATTAAGCCTACAAAAACTTCTGCTAAACTCACATATGCAAACTCATTTGATGTTGATTTTTCTTTACTTCTAAGAGAAAGAAGGTCAGTTACTTTACTTAATATGAAGGAGTCTGGTTTAGAGGTAGAATCAAATATGTTGGCATCTAGTAAGCTAAGAAAATAGTCAGAATATCTAGATCAGGATAAAAAGGGTAAGAAGGAAATGATAGCATCAACTTCTTCAGGTAAGAGATCAAACAAAATGGATGAAATGAACAAGTTAATTAAAAATTTGGCTGCGAAGGTTAACAGATTAGAGATGGAAAATGAAAACAAAGTATACCTTTGCAAGAAGGAAACCCTAATCAGTTTAGGCGACCTTTTGTGCCAAGATTTTTGCCCAGAGAGAGGAGAAACAATGATATTCAAAGAGAGAGGAAAGATAATGAGGACCAAAGAGTACCTCCCCCTTTCCAGAGTAATTTGTTGAATGAAGAAGAGGAGGATGAGGAGTTAGAATATGAAGAATTAGATCAGAATATAAATAATCTTAAAGAAGAAGCATATGAACCTTTTTTGACTAAAGATCAATATGAAAATTCTTAATTTTTTGATGATTTTTATATTGCTTCAGCTGATGTTTATCAAATTGATCCAAAGAAATCATATAATTTAAGATATGGTGCTAGACAGATTGCTCAGAGTCCAAAGAAGAAAGTAGTTGCTCCTGCTAAGTAATGGCCTGACCCTTAATTAGAGAAGAAGCAATTTTTTTGACTTAATAAGGCTAAGGATACAGAGTTGGAAGGAGTAAATAAGAGTAATCCGAGTTTCAACTTTGAAACTGAGTTAAGTAAAGTTAAAATTCTTGTTCCTTTGACAGAACTAATGGAAATCCCTTCATTTAGAGAACTTGCTCATAGGATGCTTAAAACACAGGTTAATGAAATTCCTTCTGATATTATTAGCCTACAAGATGAGCATCCTACTATTTTTGTTGGTTCTTCCTCACCTGATCAGCTTGAAAAGAAATCAGATTTTCCTCCTCCCTTTTATGTTACCCTAACAGTTCATGAGCAATTATTACATAATTGTCTATTAAACTTTGGAGCTTCTCATAACCTTATGCCCAAAGCTGTCATGGAGGCCTTAGGTTTGAGTGTTACTAGACCTGATCATGATTTATTTGATTTTGACTCAAGAGTCGTTCAATGTTTAGGAGTGATTAAAGATCACGTTGTAAATCTTGCACAATTTCCCACGAAGAATGTTATGATGGATGTGGATGTTGCTGATATTGCACCTAAGTTTGGTATGCTACTTTCAAGGTCTTGGGAAAAAAGAGTGGGGGGTACCTTACAAATGGATTTGTCCTTTGCAACTATTCCAATTTTTGGAGGTGAATATAGAAGGTTATATAGAGAAGTGCAGTTGGCTTACTTGGAAAGTGACAACAATAATCTGACAAATCATCCCATCTATGTTGTGGAAGAATATTTAGGATCCTGTATGTTGCATTTGAGCAATTAAGAAACATATGGTGTTTTACAATTGGAGAAGAAAGAACCAGCAAATCATAGTACTGAAAAGAAAGATGAATTATGGCAAATGTACTTTGATGGTTCCTTATCTAAGGAAGGAGCATGAGCTGGAATTGTTCTCATTTCTCATGGAGGAGAAAATGTTTGTTTAATGTATAAATTGGAATTCTAGACCACTAATAATACAACAGAGTATGGAGCATTGCTGCTGGGAATGAGAGCTGCAAAAGATTTGGGAATTCAACAGTTGGTTGTTTTTGGTGACTCTGAGTTAGTGGTTCAACAGGTCAGAAATGTTTCTCAGGTAAAGCAACAAGTGTTAAAAGTTTATAGGAATGAAGTATGGGATTTAATGGATAATTTCTTTTCAGCATTTAATATTTCCTTCATTCCTAGAGATCAAAATCAGACAACTGATTCTTTGGCACTAGAAACAACATTTTTTAGAGTCCCACAAAATACTCAGCTCAGGTATCCAATTGAATTCAGGCTAGACCTTCCATTCCAGATAACATAAAGCATTAGAGAGTGTTTCCGGATGATTTGGAGATGAAAAAATTCTTGGAATTAACAGGTGAGTTTTCTAATTCTTAGATTGATGAAGAACAAGATGATGATGTGAATGAACTTCCTTCTTTTCTAGAACAATCAATTTGCTGGTCATAACATAATTGAACTTAAAAGGAAATTTTATGCCAAAAGGTTTAGTTCCATTGGAAAGGTTGTTTCTTAAAGATGATACTTTAGCAAAACCACCTATACAATCTTATGAGGAAAATGTTAGTAACTATAATGTTGGAACCAAAAGTGAGCCTAAATTCATCAAAATTTCTAAGTTGCTGACGGAAGACAATAAAAAGAAATATATCAGTTTGCTTAAGACATTTGTGGATATATTTGCTTGGTCATATGAGGATCTTAAAATATATGATACTAGTATTATCCAACATAAGATTCCTTTAAGACCTGATACAAAACCTTTCCGACAGAAACTCAGAAGAATTAATCCAGCATTATTACCAGTCATTGAAAAGGAAGTGAAAAAATTGTTGGATGCAAAAATTATTGTACCTCTTAGGTATTCCACTTGGGTTGCAAATTTGGTTCATGTTCATAAGAAAAATGGTGAGATTAGGTTATTTGTTGATTTTCTTAACCTAAACAGATCTTCTTTGAAAGATAATTACCCTGTGCCTAAGATAGATCATATTTTACAAAGGGTAGTTGGATCTCAGAGGATATCAATGATAGATGGGTTCTCAGGGTATAACCAAATTGCTGTCCATCCAGAGGATAGGGAGAAAACTGCTTTCACCACCCCTTGGGGAACTTTTATGTACGATAAAATTCCTTTTGGTTTAATGAATGTGGGTGAAACTTTTCAAAGGGATATGGACATAGCATTTGTAGGTGAAAGAGAGAAGTTTGTGGTGATCTATCTGGATGATATAACAATTTTTTCAGATTTAGATGAGAGTCATCTTAGGCACCTTGAACAAACTTTTTTGAAATGCAGGAAGTTTGGTTTATCTCTGAATCCAAGGAAATCTCATTTTGCAATGTAGGAAGGAAAACTTTTGGGTCATATTGTTTCAGCAGATGGTATTAAGATTGATCCAGAACATGTTAAATCTATTCTGAAGATTTCTATCCCAAGGAATAAAAAAGAAATTCAATCTTTTATTGGGAAAATCAATTTTCTCAGATGGTTTATTCCTAACTTTTCAGAGATTGTTAAACAAATAACAAATATGTTGAGAAAAGACCAATATGTGAAGTGGACTCCAGAAGAAAAACTATCTTTTGAAAAAATAAAACAAGCCCTCACAGAAGCACCTGTCTTAGCAAGTCCTGATTTTTCACTTTATTACTTTTTCTTTTACTTATGAAGATATTTTAGCAGTAGTTTTGTTACAAAAGAATGTAGAAGGTCTTGAGCATCCCATTTCATTTTTTAGTAAAGTATTGAGGGATTTAGAACTAAAGTACAATATTTTGGAAAAATAGGCTTATGCACTCGTTAAAGCTCTTAAGTTTTTCAGGATTTATTAGTTACATTAAAAAACTATGGCATATGTTCCAAATGCAGCAGTAAGAGAGATATTAACTCAGCCTGATTCTGAAGGAAAAAGGGGCCGCTGGATTGCAAATATAATGGAATATGATATTGATATAAAGCCAACTAAACTTGTCAAAGGACATGGATTAGCTAAAATTTTGGCTGATTCCAACTGTCGGGCTTTAGGGATTTATTTGGTAGAAAATCAATCAATGGAGGAAGGGTTACCAGCAAGAGAAAATAATGAATAGATTTATGAAAAATATGTTGACTCTTTATGGTACATCAATATAGTTTATTTTCTTTTCTATCTGCAATGTCCTCCCAATGTATCAAAAAGTGAATACAGACCATTGAAGCTTAGAGCCATGAAATATGTTTTGATTGATCAAAAATTTTATTGGAAGGATCCTGGAGGCATGTTACTGAAATGTTTGGATAGACTAGAAGATGATGTAGTCACTGCATATTTGCATGGGGGAGCATGTGGAGGTGACAGGTATTGGAAAGCTACAACATATAAAATACTAAGGGAAGGGTTTTATTGACCCACTTTGTTTAATGATGTATATTTTCAAGTGAAGGCCTGTATTGAATGTCAAAAGTTTGCTGGGAAACATATGTTACAATCTCTGCCTCTAAAACCTATTTCTAGTAATTGTCCGTTTCAAAAATGGGGTTTAGATTTCATAGGAGAGATTCATCCTTCTTCAAGTGGTAAACATAAATGGATCCTTACAGCTACTGATTTTTTCACTAAATGGGTGGAAGCAATTCCTACCAGGAGAGCAACAGATGAGGTGATCATTAATTTTTTGCAGGAAAACATATTGAGTAGGTTTGGGTGCCAAAGGGAATTATTAACTGATAATGGACCAGCATTCAAATCCAAATCCATGGTTAATTTTTGTGAGAGAAATGCCATTATTCTTAAAAATTCTACACCATGTTACCCACAGGGTAATGGTTTAGCAGAATCTACAAACAAAAACATTATTAGCAGTATTAAAAAGATGTTATCTCAGAAGAAGAAGACTTGGGATAAAATGCTAAACTATGCTCTCTAGGATGATCGGGTTACAACTAAAAAAGCCATTGGTACATCTCCTTTTCAAATAGTATATGGTGTAGGTGCAATTTTTTCTATACAGTTAAGCTTTCCAGTTGTTAAATTGTTACAGGATTTAAGAGAAGAACCAAATGCAGTGAGCAGGAGGATGTTTCAGATTGTGCAATTACAACATGAAAGAGAAGCTCTGATTGAAAAGGCTGAACTGTTTAAAAAGAAAATCAAAGCAAGATTTGACAGAAAATCCAAAGAAGATACTTTCATGGAGAATGATAGGGTGCTTAGATGGGATGCACGTAGAGATGAAAAGGGAAAACATGGTAAGTTTGACAATATGTGGTTTGGTCCTTTTAAAATTGCTAAGATATTGGGAAACCATATACATTTGTACTACAAAAATTGGAAGGTGAGGAAATTCCAAGCCCCGTGAATGTGCGGTTTAAAACAAAATTCTACACAATTTAAAGTCAAGGAAGGGTTCACTTCATTGTATATATAAGTATAGTTTCATTTTTTGAACAAAGCCTCCTACCCAATGGATTGTATATAGATTATAGTTTTTTTGAGTTTAATAAGCTTCATTTGCAGCTAAGGCACTTGGTCTACAGTTCTTGGTAGATTAGAGGGAAAAACCATCCACAAATGGAGCCAGATGTTGGTATTGGGTTTGTCAACCTTAGTTTAAGCTTTGGCCTTAGGAAAGTTTAGGGTTGTCATGATTGGGTCTTGTATACATTTTATTGATAATATCTGTTAGATTATAAATTATAAGTTTGGCTCATAGTTTTATTTATATCTTTATTGTCAAACTTTCATTATATGGTGCACGGGGTTAAATATTTGTCATTTTCATAATGTTTATTATTCTAGCAGCTTATGTAATTTTTGAAGATATGAAGTGCTGCTAAATCATTAATAAACATGCTAGGTTATAACCTTGGTTTTAAAATAATGAAATGCATTATATGTGGACGCATGCTGTTGTACAAAATGCATGTTTTATTATGAATAGTTGACAGGTTATGTACCAGATCATTATAGCAAGAAGTCGTGGCTATACTAAGATCGTTGATATTCATTAGATCACGATCTTGGTGGATGCTATGTTTACTATTGAGCAGGGTTTCGAGGTTTGGTAGGATTTTCACAGTTCTCATTGAACAAGATGAAGAAAACAACAAGCAACCGACGACATAGATATGAATCTACTAATACAAAATGGGAAATAGAACATCTCTAGTGTGCATAAATGATAAGGAATGCAGGATGGTTTGTTTTTTTTGAGAAAGTTACAGGTTTCAAAATGAAGGTTTCGACAGAGTTTGCAAAGATATTTACAGGCACGAGGGTCGAATTTGATAGCATCAGTTTTGACATCTCTGAATAGTCTATAGAAGAAGCCACCAGGTTGTCCATTGAAGGAGAGAAATGGTTCAAGAGATTACCTTTTCAGGTGGATTTGAAGCTTTTCCCGCGTCCTGGTTATGAAAAAATAGACTGGAGTCAGGGTATTCCTAGAGATTGTTTAAAGGAAGAATGGAGGCAGGTGCTTCTTATTATTCAGAAATATGTAACTTGCGAGGGTAGATTTGCAACTATTTATAAATATCACATGAGGTTTTTATTGCACATCGCAGGGGTTTCAAAGTTGAATTAGCCTTTTTATTTGCTCAAGAGTCTGTCAAAGATGTCAGCCAGAGTTAAAAACCATTTAGATTACACTTCTCACAATGTATTCCATCATGTTTTGATAAAGTTATTGATTGATAAGGAGTTGGAGAAAAGAGCATGTAGCTGGTCGCATTTTTTGTTCTGGTTCGGTTTTTCTGCTGGAGAGCAAAAACAAGGAAAGAAACAGGAAAATATGAATTTGGGAAGAAATAAACAGAAGGAAAATGGGATTAGATAATGAAACTCAGGGTTTTCAAGTGAGCAAAATCAGATGGAAGAAGGGGTTGAAGAAATGGAAGTGACTGTTAGCTCTCCAAGTATAGCAAAGGAAGAAAATGAGACAACAATCTTGCAATAGCCAAAGACCCCAGTCATCAATAAAACCTATGCTAGGGTTAAGGGTTCAGAGGCAACATATTGGAGACAGAAAACTAGACCTACCAATAAATTACACATGAACATGAATAATATATTGAACCCTAAGTGGTAGAAAGAAAAATTTATTGAAATCGATGAATTTACCAGTGAAGAAGAATCCCAGTCCAAGAAATTCAAAGGTATGATTTCAAAGGCTTTAGATAATATAGAAGAAAGCATTAAGTCTATTCCAGATATTGCAATGGATAAAGGCAAAAGAGTGATGACTGCATCAAGTAAAGAAACTATTAAGGAACATTTGCATGTGGAAGAAATTATAGAAGACATTCAAAACTGCAAAGTTTTAGGTGAAGAAAACGTGGTTCTATCTTCTGATAATGAAGGGAAAAGAATTGTAAACCCTAAATGTGAGAATGAGCAACGAGCAGAAGAAACATAGAGCTTAAATCTCAGGAAAACCTTCCAGCATTACCAAAAACAAAATGGGCATTTGAATCATAT
Organism: Pseudotsuga menziesii; assembly: GCA_001517045.1. Taxonomy (NCBI): domain Eukaryota; kingdom Viridiplantae; phylum Streptophyta; class Pinopsida; order Pinales; family Pinaceae; genus Pseudotsuga; species Pseudotsuga menziesii. Next base: position 142,151 of record LPNX010091621.1, read on the forward strand.
AAATGATCAATTGGTTAAAGCAAATAGTATGATTATACAGGATTTAGAAGACACGCATACTAATTGTGTAGAATTAGTAAAGGTATCAGAAGAGGCTGTTAAAAGAAGGAAGCTATCTCAACAAATGAATTCTAAATTAATGGAGTTGAGTAAAAAATGAAGGATCAATTATTAGCATTGGAGACAAAATTAGCTCAACTACGAAAGAGGTATCAAGCTCTGAATGGTTTGACTGTTTTAGGAGAAGCAACTCGGAATTTCTGACAGGGTGGCTTAAGTTGGTGACTCATGAAGAAGTTGTTTAATGTTGACTGAAGTAGTTTTGAAATAGATCTATTTTGTAATTAGGTGGCAGTGTTTTATGTATAAGTTTGTTAAAATATTTTTATTTTAGTTTTTTTGGATCCTATGTTTTTGGTCCAAAGATAATATTGAACCTTTTAGCCCTACATTTATGGATCTACAGAAACTCCCGAGTGGAGGTTATTTTTTTGTATAAAGACAATGTTTTGAGATAGGATTAGGGGTTGGAATGATAGCAATGGAGTTAGATAATGTTGTACATCTTTCAGATCTAAACTCTGTTAAAAGCTGTAAGTGTATTTTGAAAGTTTAATGAAGGATTGAATATTATATGAGCCAGTCTATAATTTCTTTTTACACAGATATTGTTTATCCTTGTGATGAATTTTATGATGGGTAATGTTATTATCCTAGTTTCTCATTGTATATGCCAATGCCTGTGATGTTGTATATAGAATGTGTTTCTGTGTCTGAAAATATTATTATGTATATGATTAACTGTTTGTAATCATATAATATTTTGTTTACTAGTTCATGCCTTGTTTACTATCTTCATTGTCTTTTCATTATACTTTTATGGGTCTGCAGATTAGTTTTGAGACTCTCTATATACTTTATCCTTTTTACACCACAAGACTTGAAACATTAAACCTTAAAACCTTATCCAACCTTTCTGAGATGCCTGGACTTTGTATGTTGTTGTCTAGTACAAACTATAGTACCAACATAAACTATATTTCAAACAACTAATTTCTCCTAAATCTATTAGGATCATACAACATGATGTAGCTTTAAGTTCCTTTCAAGGTTCTTTCTCACCATGAGGGAGTCTAACTAGAACATGACACCGAGTTCAAGTGTTATTTTTTGGTGTAAAAAATAAGCCAATATTTATGATGGATTATCCATTCATTTATATTCAAGACCCCTCTATATATTTGTCAAAATATGTTCTCTCTATTTCAAATCACCTCAAATTAGTCCAAAGGAATACCTTAATGCACTCTTATCATCAACAATATCCAAACTACAAGAATAATCAAAGTATTATGGCATGTTATATGTGTGCTATGATGGCACTAACATGCTTGGATCCAAAACTTGAATAAATTTCATTAAAGTGAAGCATATATAAATACATTGAGATATGAACTTGGGTTTCATCTTCGAGGAGGATGTCTGATGACTATTCATATTCATCTATGAATTTCATATTACTCCTAAATGAATAATAATAATAATAATGATTACAATAAACAATAATCCCTAAGGATTAGGCATTTAACATCCACCCCCCAGCTAATCCAAGGGAGTGTTTTTTAGTCCAAGCAACTTTCTAAAATTTTCAAACTTTTTTCTTCTAAGCACCTTGGTGAAGATGTCTGCAATTTTCTCACTTGTAGAAGAATGTGTCAAATTAATGGTCTTCACCTCTACATTATGTCGAATAATGTGGTACTTTGTGTTGATCTATTTTATTAGATCATGGAATATATGATTCTTGGCCTACTTTAGTTGATTGCAAAAATGTTGTCAGTAAAAAATAGAGTAGAATTTATCTATTTCTCTGACAAACCCAGTCTAGTTTCTTCCTAAGCCACACAACCTCTTTTATTGCTTCTATAGTAGCCACATACTCTACCTATATAGTGGAATATGCTAGAATGGACTATTTGTGTGATCCAAGACTCGTGAGGTATATTAAAGTAGACACTTAATTCTCCTTGTCCCCATTAAAGTTTGAATTTCTTCACCTTAGCACATTTGAGCCCAAAGTATTGAGTTCCCTTCAAGTACCTTATAACTCTCTTTTTAACACACCAATGTCCTTCACAAGGTTATCCATGAACACATAAATAATACCAATTAATCTAGTCTAATAGTGGTTGTTAAAATTTGTACCAAGGACAAGTGTTTTTCACTTCATGTGCCTAGGAGTGGAAACGTGTCCAACTGACCCCTAGTTACTTTATTAAAGTGAGATGAACTTTATGAGATATAAAGCTACTTTATAAAGTGAAGTACCTTTTATTTTTAAAAGTGACTTTATGATAAATAAACCGGAGTTAGTAATTAAATGTCTCATTACAAATTTAAATGAAAAGTGAATTAAATATTCATTTAATGAGAGTCGATGAGAATTTATTCTAAGCCATTGATCTTAATGGTATAACATCTAATATTGACCATTATATCTTAAAAGTTGGTTATCATGAACAAAAAGGAAAAATTAGGGAAGAGGCACATTCATTATTGCATTCACCAAAAGATATTTTTGGAGAAGAGAAGAAGAGAGATTGACTTGTGGAGAAAGAGGGTTTTGAAGAAAGAGAAATAGGGCATTAATTTCAGACATTACAACAACTGATTTTTGGCACATCTTTCAAGGAAAAAACGACTAGCAGAGAAAGGGCATGATTCCCTGTGTAAGTGGCACAACAATCGAGGTACCTTCAACAGTTGAGTATCATCACACAATTTGAGGTGGATGGCACAAATTCCAACATTTTTTGACACATGTGACTTTACTTTTCCTTGGGCATGATTTTTAAGACATGTTGTATTTATTGCAAGTCGTACTGCTAATATCTAGCGCGTTTGAGTTTGATGAGCATGATTTCCAAGGAGGTTTGGATGATCTGCTGTTAGAGATAATTCCTGGTACATGTGGACACAAAAATTAAGAAGTTAGGGCTACATTTATTGTTGCATATGTACAACTATTTGGATAGTGAGATTCTGGCACACTTTTCAAGAATAAAGGTTGAGATAAGCATTGTTGTATTTTTTTGTAAATATGTCCTTGAAATTAAAAATCACTCTCTCTCATCAGGTTTTCCCTTCAGGGTTTTATCGTGGGCCTATTGGCTAAAATTCCGAGTCTTTAAATTTAATGGTGTGAATGTGTTTTAAGTTCCACTTCTTTAACAAAATTGTAATAGTTTCCAAGTATTTAAAGTTCAATGTTTTTATGCATGAAAAATATCATTTGTAGCAGCCTTTAATGAATGGGGTTTGGGCATTAATGTTATGCACTAGAAATTTTGAAATCGGGTTGGGGACAAGAAAATTTATATGGTATCATAGCGACTTTGAAGAGAAAAAATAAACTTAGTGATACACTTGATGTTTGGAATAAAGAGGAAATAAGGTGTTTAGGTTCACTACACAGGTTCTTGGACTTACTTTTAGTGAGGGTCATGGATACTGGACTATGGATTGAATATAGGTTGGATGGAGCAACCAAATTTAGTCCATGGAAATCTAGAACAGTATTGATTCTACCAGAGAAAGAATTGTGGGATATAGTTAATAGTACTTAGGAAAAACCAGTGACAATACCTATAGTTGCTACAAACAAGGTAACTTTTGGCAAGAAGGATATTAAGGAAAAAATGATTAGACTTGATTCTATGAAGGATCATGTAATCCCGCATGTGACAAGTAAATATTATTCTTATCAGATATGGAGTGCCTTAACTAATTTGTATCAAAGTTCCGATGAATACAGAAAAATGGTACTGAGAGAGAAGTTGAAAGGTATCCAGATGGTCAAATATGAAAACATGGCATCTTACCTTACTAATATCACACAGGTGAGAGATGAACTTGGAGCACTTGAGGAGGTTGTACATGGTAGCGAGCTAGTGTAGACAACCTTAAATGGCATGACAAATCCATGTGTTGTGTTTGTGGAGTCTATTGTGGCCCGGGAGCATATGCCTTCCTGGGATTGTCTTTGGTACGACTTCATTCAGGAAAAGACCTAAAGAGGTTATGTACAGGGAATTTCATCTCATTGTAAGGAAGATGAAGAAAATGTGTCATTGGAAGCCAAAGGGAAGAAGAAGAAATCCAAGAAGGGTCCGAAGGTTGGGACTAAGTAGAAGTGTAACAGCCCGATTTTGACCCCGATGCATTAAATGTACATGATACATATATTGTAAATAATCATGGTGAGGAGCTAAAGGCAAAGGTCCCACCATCGATTTGGTTATGTTATGTTTCAGATTGGAATTGTCATCGATGGTATATCGGGACCTACGACACGTATTAAATTGTGGCATCATGTAAATGTGCATTTTAATTAATGAAACCCAACCAACTATCTTCAGTGCAACCATATTGAGAAGGGGCATGATTTCCTAAGGTTAAAGGGGGGATTGCTAAACCTGGACCCCATGGGGAAAAGCCACGTGTCAAACCTTAAACCCCTATTTTAGTTGAGGCAGTTAATGTTGGGTAGGGGTGGGTGGTAGGCTTTCCCCCACATGCCTCCACAGCTGGTTCAGTCACGCACGGGCTGGGAGTGGTTCCTCACACACCGTTTGGGATGCTGATTGTCTGTCCACTCTCTCGGATCGTGGGCTATTTGTTTTCCTCATGCAGAGCAGGGGATAAAATGTTTTACAATCCATTTTTGTAGGGGTTTTCCCTTCCCTCTCTCACAACAATTGCTAGTCTGTGAGATCTTTTTCCTCTCGTTGACGCAGAAATATTGTTCCCTTTATCCTGTTTTGTGCTCCTGTTCGGACAAGGTTTCCGTGGGATCGTTTTGGCCACGATAGGGCCAAGAATGATCCAGGGAGTTGTATATCCCATGTTGAAGCTTTAATAGCTGGTTGCTACATGCATGCAGTGGTTTTGTCCTCAGACTGCATTGGAGTGGCGAATGAAGGATTGATGTGCTGGATAAACCTGGTGAGTTGGGAACCACACAGACAGAGCTAGTGGGATGGCTTTCTTCTCCATAACCCCTGATCAGCACTGGAAGGGAGATCAGGGTTTGAGGGACTGCATTGTAGAGAAAGGACTGATTTCCTTGTGTTGGGTTTGTGTGAGTGTCCTAGAAGTCAGGATGGTTCTGGTGTAGGTGCCCTTGGCTCTTCAAGGAGCTCACTAGCTTAACATTTAGCCTTTCCTAGCTCCTGGATGGCCTGATAAACCCAAATTGGTTGGCTTGGATGATCTGTTGTTCGTCTGATAAACCCAACTGTGTTGGCTTGGCTGAACTGTGTATCCTTGCCTATGTGTAAGCTTTCTAGTTCCTTATTCCTTGGGGAATCATGCCTGGCTCGGGGGTGGCAGAGTTGCCGAGAGATTAAAGAGCACGTGGGCCTATGGTTGGGTGGAACGTTGCAGCGACGTAGCTGGTTGCGGGACAGTTCTCATAAGATAAGTATTCTTGGCTAATCTATTTTGCAATCGTATTTACTGTTAATTAATTATGATGATGTACATGTTGAATGCTGAATTGTAGAGGAATGAATGTTGTTTTGCTTTCGCTACATATATGAACAAGTATGCATCATAGTATGTTTTATGTTTTTAAGTATCTTGCTTCAGCATTATATGTATGATCATGTTCATGGGGTTAGATGCCCAGATGTTTGGTGTTTAGTAGTGTCCTTTTTCCTGGTCGGAGGGTCGGGGACGTTACAGTGTGGTATCAGAGCTCTGGTTACAACATGGGCCTAAATGGGCTGCGAAGATGCAGTGATAGAGCACTGGTTGCAGCATGGGCCTGAATGGGCCATGAAAGATAAGTTAACAGAGGCAGGTTGCCTAATGCGGCGAAGAAATCAGGAAAACTCTAAACTTCAAAAAAATAAATTTTTGCTTAAGTGTTGGAAACATTGGCCCATCAGAAAACTTAGTGAGAATTTTTTTCGATGCATCGGAAGAGTTAGTTTGAAGACTGCCCGATGGAGGATAGCCAGCAGAGAATTTTGCAAAATTTCGCTAAGGTTCATCGGCCGTCGGCAGAGGATAGAGGATGAGGGAGCCGTCGTTTCGGCGGAGATTAGCTGAAGACTACTGAAACGCCGGCTCCACTTAGCTGAAGGATCCTCTGATGTTGACTGTTGGCGATCGACGAAGGTTAGGAGACGGTTGAGCCGATGAAGCGGCAGAAAGAAGATTAAAGAAAAATTTTGGAAAATCTTCTAAGTCATGGAATCATCGGCAATCGATGAAGCTTAGACGACTGGATCGGTGATGATTAGTTGATCGCATCGCCGATGCTTAGTCGTATTGGTGCCGATGACACGTTGGTGAATGGAAGAGAAAGAAGGCTCGATGATAATTAGTTGGTTTCATCGCCGACGACTAGACGATGGAACCGCCGATGAACTACATTGGAAAAATTTAGTTGATTTTGCGTCCACTGTTGTGGCTGGCTAGTGGACTATCCTTCCGATGGATAGAGTCCCCTACCACTGATGCCGCATAGGAAAATTGCTTCGACAGCCAATGTGGCAGAAGACATGGCGAAACATTTACCAAAAGTTTTCTAAGATACGAGATCATCAACGATCAGAAAAGAATAGTTGTTGGGATTGCCAATGCACAGAAGAAGAAGTTACCGAGGCTAGTGAAGTGGATCAACGATCATTAGCTGAAAGAAGAGCCGATGTAAGGAAGAAATTTCAACGATTTGTCTAAGTGTCGAACCCATCGACGATTAGCGACTGATAGAGGATTAGAGCGTCGATCGGTGGAAGATAGTTGATCGAGCGTCCACCATTGAGGCTGTTTAGTAGACTATCCCTCCGATGGATAGTTGTTCTGACCGTCGATTGAAAAATTATAGTTGAAGTATTCACCGACACCGTGGGAGAAGTTAGTGGTCTGGTTCGCCAATGGGCATTGAAAAGTTTAGCTGATTGCATGCCATGCCATTCCGAAAGTCTAGAAGAGTAACCTTCCAATGGGTAGAAGTACCGACTGCTAATGCCGCAGTGACTAGAGGTTCCAACAGCCGATAGGCTTTGTGGCCGTTGAAGACACAGAAGGATCGTTGGTCGTAATTGCGGAAGCCTTGAGGACTAGCCGCCCGAACGTTGATCCAACGGTTTAGTTGGTTTCATCGCCGATTCAATTTGGAAGGTTAGATGATAATGGACCCAATACAACAGAAGGAAATAGAACAGCAACCCGCTGATGAAATTCAGAAGCTTAGACCACTACAGGTTCGATACGCCGGAGAAAGATAGACGAACAGACTGCCGATGAGAAGTGGGGAAAAATTTAGTGGTTTTGGCCGCCAAAACGTCGGAACATTAGTTGGGATGAGACCTGATCCTGTACAAGGAATTTTAGGTTTTTCGAAGTGGTTTTTTTAGCAGACTGTCAGTAGATTACATGACTGAAAAAAAAGAGAGAAAATTTTGTGTTTTAGAAAAATTGTTATTTTATGAATTTCCAGAAGAGGAAGGTAAGTAGTTCTAATTTATTTTAATGATATGCATCTAACAGTTTTCCACTAACACATTTGCAGAATTATAGACACCTCCCAGAGCAGTATTCCAGGTAGAATAGTGTGGTAAAGCAAGAGGTGGTTTAGTCATGAGAACCCATGATGGATATGATGCTCGAGATTCTTACGAGCATGCAGGAGATGCCATGGGAGAAAATGTCTGTAATGGAAATGATGACATAGAGTCTAATGGAAGAAGATTCCAAGAGACACCGTCAGATGTTGCAGCCACCATGAGAAGCTTGATCAAATCCCATGAAGAGTAGCATCGGTTGAATGCTACCATGTTGCAGAGTTTGACAAACTTGCAGAGAAAGATAGATTCTGGACGAGGTACATCAAGACCAGAAGGCAGTAAGAGCAGCACTAGGAGGAGGAGAAGGAATTCCAGTGGATCATCTGACTCTGAAGAATCTAGTGGATCTACAAGTTCATCTTCTTGTAAAAGGAAAATAAGAAGGCACCATAGGGATCGCTCTCGAGATGAATTTAAGAAAGCTAAACCTCCTACATTTGATGGTGAGATAAAGACTGGACAAGAGGCTGAATCTTGGCTTCTTGGGATAAAGAAGTACTTTCAAGTGCATGATTATTCAGGAAACATGAAGGCAAGAGTTGCCATATTCAATTTGAATGGAAGAGCATCCATTTGGTGGGAGCACTTCAAGAAAGTAAAGAGGATCAGTGAAAGGAAACAGAAGTGGAAACAGTTCAAGAAGTATTTCAAGGAGAAATACCTCTCTGACAGGTATTATGATGACAAGATTAAAGAGTTCCATGAACTGAGATTGGGACAACATACCATGGATGAATATGCAAATAAGTTCTTGGAATTGTTGAGGTATGTTCGGTACATCAGAGATGAAAAAGTGAAGGTCCAACGGTTTCTGAGTGGATTGCCTCAGTCTTACAAAGATAGAATTGAGTTTTACAAACTGAGAACTCTTGAAGAAGCCATAATGAAGGCTAAGTATTGCTATGAGCAAAGCAAAGGTAAACCTGATTACCATAAGGCATGGATGGATAAGAAGAATGAGAAGTTTGACAAAAGGAGGAAAGGTTTTAAACCTTCTAGATTCAGGAATCAGCAGAAGAAGCCATCCTAAGCTGCGAGTAATCCAGTTGGAATGACAGGTGGAAAACCTAAAGATCCACATCATAATAAAGGTCCACTCAAATGTTGGAAATGTGAAGGGCCTCACTTGCGCAGGTATTTTCCACTCGAGAATGAAAGTGTAAGGCCAACTTATAACATTCAGGAAGCAGAAATAGTGGGTCAGGTAGCAAGGGCAGTCCCTAGAATTTATGCAGCACTTGAGGACTACCAGGAAGATCATTAGTCAACTGTGGTTGAAGTTGTAGGTAAGATTGTTGAAAAATCTATTTCTATTTTGACTGACCCTAGTTCTACTCATAGTTACATTACTCCTAGAGTAGTGGAGATTTGTGATTTTAAGAAGGTAAAGCATAGAAAATCTTGGTTAGTTCAGCTAGCCACTGGGACTAAGAGAAAGGTTAGCGAAGTGGTAGAGAAGTGTCCATTGGTCATGAAAGGAATGATCACTTGTGTAGATCTGAATGTTCTACCGCTTGGTTCCTATGATGTTCTCATTGGAATGGATTGGTTAGAAGCTCACCGAGTGAAGCTCGACTGTTTTAAAAAGACTTTTGAATGCACAGATGAAGAAGGAAACCCAGTAGTTGTGAATGGTATCCCAAAGGTAATTTCAGTAAGACAGGTTTCAGCAATGCAGTTGAAGAAGTTCTGTAGGAAGGGTTGCTAGTTGTTTGTAGCTCATATTCTGGAACCAACAAGAGATGAAACTCCTAAGTTGGAGGACTATCAGGTGTTACAGGAATTCAAGGATGTGTTTCTTGATGAGATTCCAGGACTTCCTCCAAAGAGGGACATTGATTTCACCAATGAACTTGTGCCAGGAGTAGCACCAGTGTCCAAGACACCCTACAGGATGATCACACCGGAGATGCTAGAGTTGAAGATGCAACTGCAAGAGTTGTTGGAAAAGAAGTATATCTGAATGAGTGTGTCTCCTTGGGGAGCACCAGTTCTGTTTGTAAAGAAGAAAGTTTGGTACACTCTGGTTGTGTATTGATTATAGATAGTTGAACAAGGTTACTGTGAAGAATAAATATCCTTTGCCTAGTATTGACGACATCTTTGATCAAATGAGAGGAGAAAAGGTATTTTCCAAGATTGACTTGAGGTCTGGTTACCATTAGGTGAGAATCAAGTTTGAAGACATTCATAAGACAACCTTCAAGACAAGGTATGGGCATTATGAGTTTGTAGTGGTACCATTTGGTCTAACAAATGCACTAGCTACATTTATGTGCCTGATGAACATTGTCTTTAGCGGGTATTTGGACAAGTTTGTTCTTGTTTTTCTTGATGATATTCTTGTTTATTCTAATAATGAGGAAGAGCATGAAGAGCATTTGAGTTTGACATTGCAATTGCTTAGGGAACATCAGCTGTATACAAAATTGAGCAAGTGTGACTTCTACAGAGATAGAATTTAGTATTTGGGTCACATTATCTTAGAAGAGGGTATATCAATAGACCCTGAGAAGATTGAAGCCATTATGAATTGGCCTACTCCAAGAAATGTGATGGATGTAAGATCTTTAATGGGACTTGCAGGGTACTACAGGAGATTCATTGAAGAATTCTCCAAAGTTGCACATGCCATCACTTCTTTACAAAAGAAGGGGACAAAGTTCGAATGGACTTCGAAGTGTGAAGAAAGCTTTCAGCGGTTGAAGCATCTTCTCACTATTGCACATGTATTGAAAGTTGCAGATGCAAAGAAAGATTTTGTGGTGTGTACTGATGCATGTGGAGAAGGGCTTGGAGGAGTCCTTATGTAGGGCAACAATGTGATATGTTATGAGTCAAGAAATCTGAAGGAGCATGAGAAGAACACCGCCACTCATGATCTTGAGCTTGCAGCCATAGTACACGCTTTCAATATATGGAGACATTATTTGATGGGTAGAAGATTTGAACTCAAGATAGACCATTGTGGTCTGAAGTATTTGTTTGATCAGCCTACTCTGAATGCTAGGAAAGCGAGATGGCTAGATTTTTTATGTGAGTTTGATTTTGAAATCAAGCACATAAAGGGAAAAGAAAATAAGGTAGCTGATGCACTCAGCAGGAAGGTGCAGGAAATGCATGTGGCATCCCTTAGTATTTTCCAATCATATTTGAGGAAGCAGATTGTTGATCATACTACCGGAGATGAATTGTATGAGCAGGTAAAAGACAAATTGCAACATCAAAGTCTTGAGAAGAGGTATGAGGGATATAAATTGGAACAAGATGGGCTTCTTACTTATAAAGGCATAATTTATATTCCAGAGGTAGCATATTTGAGGAGAGTTGTCATGGATGAGATACATCAAACTCCGTATTCTGGTCACCCAGGATACTAGAAGACAATTGCTATAGCTAGAAAGCAGTACTTTTGGCTAGGAATGAAAAAGGACATGGCTGAATGCATTTCAAGGTGCATGAAATGTCAGCAGGTAAAGGTTGAGAATCAACATCCAGTAGGTTTGTTGCAGCCTTTGCCAGTTCCGGAATGGAAATGGGAAGTTATTACCATGGATTTTATTACAGGATTGCCGATGACTTGGAGACAGCATGATTCCATCATGGTTGTGGTAGAAAAGTTGATAAAGGCAACACATTTTATACTGGTAAAGTATACGCATAAGACTGATGACATTGTGAAGATCTTCATGAAGGATATTTTTAAATTGCATGGATTTTCGAAGGCAATAGTTTATGACAGAGATGCCAAGTTCACTTCCAATTTTTGGAAGGGGTTGTTTGCATATTTGGGTACAAAGCTAAACTTCAGCACAACCTACCATACTCAGACATATGGGTAGATAGAAAGAGTTAATCAGGTGCTTGAAGACATGCTTCACATGTATGTGATGGACAAACCAACCAAGTAGGAAGATTAATTGCACTTGGTAAAGTTTGCTTACAACAATGGACAGCAAGCATCCTTGGGGATGGGTCCGTATGAAGCTTTGTATGGAAGAAGGTGTAGGACACCAGTGACTTGGGACAATCTAGTAAACAAGGTTGTGCTTGGAACATAATTTCTTAAGGAAATGGAGCAAGAGGTTGTAAATATCAGGCAGAATCTGAAAGCAGCACAGGACAAACAGAAAAGCTATGTAGATAAGCATAGGATGAACAAAGAGTTTAGTGTTGGGGATCATGTCTACCTTAGAGTGAGGGCCAAGAAAAGTTCCTTGAAGCTTGGAAGTTGTGCCAAGCTGTTGCCTAGATATTGTGGGCCATTTAAAGTGCTTAAAAGAATAGGGCTTGTCGCATATAGACTTGCATTGCCTGCTAGTACTAGAGCTCATAATGTTTTTCATGTTTGTTTGCTTAAGAAATATGTACATGATCCTAACCATGTGATAAATTGGGATGTGATTCAGGTGGAACCCAAGGGAGAGTTCCAAATCGAGCCAATGCACATCCTCGACAGGAAGGTCACAATGCTCCGGAATCGAGCCATAGGGCAGGTAAAGGTGCAATGGGAACACTTTGGACCTGAAGAGGCTACGTGGGAGCTGGAGGATGCTATGCGTTTGGCACATCCATTTTTGTTCAATTCTGCGGAACACTGAGGTGGTACTAGTGTAGCATTTTGTTCCAATTTTGTAAAGCACTGAGGACAATGTTGTTGAAGGGGGAGGGGAATGTAACACCCCGGTTTTGACCCCGATGCATTAAATATACATGATACATATATTGTAAATAATCATGGTGAGGAGTTAAAGGCAAAGGCCCTACCATCGATTTGGTTATGTTATGTTTTAGATTGGAATTGTCATCGATGGTATATCAGGACCTACGACACTTATTAAATTGTGGCATCATGTAAATGTGTATTTTAATTAACGGAACCCAACCAACTATGTTCACTGCAACCATATTGAGAAGGGGCATGATTTCCTAAGGTTAAAGGGGGGATTTCTAAACCTAGACCCCATGGGGAAAATCCACGTGTCAAACCTTAAACCCCTATTTTAGTTGAGGCAGATAATGCTGGTATGGGTGGGTGGCAGGCTTTCCCCCACGCGCCTCCATAGCTGGTTCAGTCACGCATGGGATGGGAGTGATTCCTCACGCACCGTTTGGGATCCTGACCGTCTGTCCACTCTCTCGGATCGTGAGCTGTTCATTTTCCTCATGCAGAGCGGGGGATAAAATGTTTTACAATACATTGTGTAGGGGTTCGCCCTTCCCTCTCTCACAATGATTGCTAGTTTGTGAGATATGTTTCCTCTCATTCACGCAGAAAGATTGTTCCCTTTCTCTTGTTTTGCGCTCCTGTTCAGACAGGGTTGCTGTGGGATCGTTTTATCCACGATAGGGCCAAGAACGATCCAGGGAGTTGTATATCCCCTGTTAAAGATTTAATAGCTAGTTGCTGCATGCACGTAGTGGTTTTGTCCTTGGACTGCATTGGAGTGGTGAATGAAGGCCTGATGTGCTTGATAAACCTGGTGGGTTGGAAACCACACAGACAGAGCTAGTGAGCTGGCTTTCTTCTCCACAACCCCTGAATAGCACTGGAAGGAAGATCAGGGTCTGAGGGACTGCATTGCAAAGAAATGACTGATTTCCTTGTGTTGGGTGTGTGTGGGTGTCCTAGAAGTCAGGCTGTTTATGGTGTAGGTGCCCTTGGATCTTCAAGGAGCTCACCAACTTAGCATTTATCCTTTCCCAACTCCTGGATGGCCTGATAAACCCAACTTGGCTGATCCATTTTTCGCCTGATAAACCCAACTGTGTTGGCTTGGCTGAACTGTGTATCCGTGTTGTGTTGTTATCCTTGGCTATGTGTAAACCTACTAGTTCCTTATTCATTGGGGAATCATGCCCGACTCAGGGGTGGCAACGTTGCTGAGAGATTAAATAGCACGCGAGCCTATGGTTGGGTGGAACGTTGTAGTGACGTAGCTGGTTGCAGGACAGTTCTCATAAGATAAGTATTCTTGGCTAATCTATTTTGCAATTGTATTTACTGTTAATGAATTATGATGATGGACATGTTGAATGCTGAATTGTAGATGAATGAATGTTGTTTTGCTTCTGCTACGTATATGAACAAGTATGCATCGTATTATGTTTTATGTTTTTAAGTATCTTGCTTCAGCATTATATGTATGATCATGTTCATGGGGTTAGATGCCCGGATGTTTGGTGTTTAGTAGCATCCTCTTTCCCGGTCGGAGGGTCGGGGACGTTACAAGAAGGGTGATAAGCATAATAAAGGTTTGTGCAAATTCAAGTTATTTGCTTGCTATAATTTTGGACACTATGCTAGAAAATGTCTGAACAAAAAGAAGAAGAAGCAACAGACAACAAATTATACATATTTTGATGAGTATACAACGCAGTTTGAGAGTGATTTTTCTCTCTATGCTAATCATTCAGAGAGAGATTTTATTACTAACATTGATTTAGAGGATCAAAGGGAGTATTGTATGCTTGTTGTCCATTCATTGAGTGCATCCACCTAGTACATTGACAGTGGGGATTGTAGCCATATGACAGGCGCACGAGATATGTTATTTGAGTTCACTGAGACTAGCTTGAACTTGGAGGTGGTGTTAGGAGATGACGTTGTTGTCAGAGAAGTTGGGCGAGGGACTATCACCTTTTAGAGGGATTACATGGAGCCCATGATATTGAGACATGTTTTGTATGTCCTTAGGATGAAGAAGAACCTTTTATTAATGTCTATGATGGAGAATAAAGGATTAGGGGTGTATGTCCTAGATGGGAAAGTATATGTTTTTCCCTAAGATTAAGTCCATCTTCTTCGTTTACGATTGGAGTCAGATGTGGGAAACTATACACGATATTATTTTAACCTCATCATGCTTTGGAAATAACAACAAAAAAGGTGATCTATGCGAGTTATGGCATAGGAGGCTGGCCCACTTTCATCATCCTTCTTTGAGGATGTTGAGAGACACGGTGACAAGCTTTCTTGAGTTGTGCATGGAGTAGAGTGATGTATGTAGAGGGTGTGCTTTGGGAAAGCACACCAAGATTGATTTTTCGAGTAGTGATAGCGGGTCAACAAGAGTACTTGAATTAATCCACTCTAATTTATGTGCTTCAATGTATTATGTTTCATTGACTCGTTTTGAGTACTATGTCATATTTATTGATCATTTCTCAAGGAAGACCTAGATCTAATTTCTGAAGAACAAGAAATTAGAAGAATTCTTGCATAGGTTCTAAGATTTGAAAGCTCTTATGGAGAACCAAATGGGGAGGAGGATTCATGTACTCAGATCAGACAATGGCGGTGAGTATACATCCACTGTGTTTGATGAGTTTTCAAGACAAGATGGCATCGGGAGGAAGTTTACAGTTCTATATACTCCATACAAAAATGTTGTTAAAAGGAAGAACATGGCCATAGTGGGAGTAGCGAGAGCGATGCTTCATGATCAGAGTATTTCTTTATTTCTATGGGTTGAGGCTTGTAGTATTGTTGTATACTGAAGCGGACTAAAACTCTAAAATCCACATGAATTCCAGAAATTAACCACAGTAAAATTGAATATTGAATGATGATTTAATTACAATGATGAGAAGACCTTTTATAGGTCAAAATACACCGTTTCACTGAAAGGGTGTGATCCTATGTTTTAATTAATACTACATTAATATTAAAATAATTGCTCGTAATATTAGATACATAACATTGCCGCTGTCTTTTAGAATGCTTTGTCCTCAAAGAAAGGGTAAGGACATGTATTGTTGACGAAACTGTTCTGTCTCCCATGATGCATCTTCATCTGGAAAATTATTCCACTTAACAAGATATTCCTTGAGTGTTCGAGAACGGAGTTTTCTTTCTCAGATTGCAATGATTACCTCGGGTTCCCAAATGACCCTTCCTTCGTCATCTAACATAGGAATTATTGTTTGTACTATTTGATGTTTACCCAACAATTTTTTGAGACATGATACATGGAAGACATTGTGGATACGACTTTTATCAGGTAACTGTAATTTATATGCCACTTGACTAATATTTTGGATAATCTGGTACAGTCCATAGTGACTTTGGGAACAACTTGTGTTTCCCTCCACTTTTAAGGGATACCTGTTTATAGGGTTGGAGTCTTACGAATTCCCAGTCTCCTACTTCAAATTATCTTTCGGTTCTACATTGATCTGCTTGTTGCTTCATGCGATTTTGTGCCATGATTAAGTTATCCTTGAGTAATTCAATTGTTTTTTGGGATTTCTCTAGTTGGTTCCTTACTTCTGGAACATTAGTGTCGTTCATAACTAACTCCTTCCAATTTGGAGGTTCATACCCACATAACGCTTAGAAGGGGGTCATTTTTGCGGAGGTGTGGTATGTTGAATTGTACCACCATTATGCTAAGTGTAACTATTGAGACCAATGGTTTTGTTTATTTGTTACGAAACAACGTAGATATGCTTCTAAGCATTTATTTACGACTTTAGTTAGACCATCTATTTGGGGGTGGTAAGCTGAGCTCATATTGAGTGATGTACCCATTTGTTTAAAGAATTTCCTCCAAAATTTTCCATTAAAATTTGCATCTTTGTCACCGACGATGACTTTTGGGAAGCCGTGCAATTTGTAGACATTTTTGCAAAATACTTCTGCAATTTGTTTTGCCGTGTCTGTTTTTTTTTATTGCCATGAATTGAGAAAATTTGGTTAATCGTTCGACCACTAAAAGGATCTTGTCCTTTCCTTATGATGGAGGTAACCCATCGATGAAATCCATTGATATCTCTTCCCATTTCTGGTTTGGAATGTGTAGGGGTTGGAGTAACCCTGGGGTTAAAACATTTTAACTTTTGTTTCTCTGGCAATTATCGCATTCTGCCACATATTGCTGGATATCTTTCTGCATTCCCTTCCAGAAAAATGACCTTCTTGCATTATAATAAGATTTGAAGAACCCTACATGTCCGGTAGCTGGTGAATCATGGGTTTGTTTTATTGCTTTAACCTTGAATTTAGAATTTGAGTTCAAATAAATCCTCCCCTTATACCAAAGAATATCGTTTTTCCATTCAAACTTGGGGTCACGGTTGGAGTTGTTAATTATAGTGCTTGTTTTTGGGTCCTTGGTGTATTCACTTCATATTTCATTCAGCCATTCTGGAGTTGTGACTGATATGGAGTAAGAGGTAATATCCTCATCTTTTCTGGAGAGTGCATCTGCGACTACATTTTCCTTCCCTTTTTTGTGTATTATTTCCATGTTGAAAGTAGCGATTTTTTCTATCCACTTCTGTTGTTCTGTGGACAGTGTTTTCTGTTGAAGTAGGTATTGAAGACTATTATGGTCTATGCAGATCATGAATTTTCTCCCTAAGAGGTATTGTCGCCAATTTACCAATGCATGCATAATTGCCAGCATTTCCTTATCATATGTAGACTTCAATTGTTCTCGCTTGTTTAACTTCCTGCTCTCAAAAGTTATCGGGTGTTCATCTTGCATTAGTACTTCTCCCAACACATAACCTGAAGTGTCACATTATATCGCGAATGGTTTGGAGAATTTGGGGGTAGCTAATACAGGTGTGGAGGACATAATTCCTTTTAAGGCTTCAAAACATTTTTCCGCTTCTTCATTCCAATGGAATGCATTCTTTTTTAGAAGGTTGGATAAGGGTGCGGTTCTGTGTGCATAATTCCTAATGAATCTTCTGTAGTATCCTGTTAGCCCAAGGAATCCTATTAACTTGGAGATGTTAGTAGGGTTGGGCCATTTTGTGATGGATTTGATTTTTTCTAGATCAACCTTGACTGCTTCTTTAGATATTACGTGTCCAAGATAGCTCACTTCTTCTTTAACGAATGTGCATTTGGACGTCTTGGCGTAGAAATGATTTTCTTTTAAAATAGAGAGAACTTGTTCTAGGTGTGTAAGATGATCCTTCCATGTCTTACTGTTTATAAGGATGTCATCGAAAAACACTAATACAAACTTCCTTAGGAATGACTAGAATAGGTTATTCATGGTTTCTTGAAATGTCACTGGGGCGTTAGTTAGCCCAAAAGGCATTACCTTAAATTCATAATGTCCCTCATGGGTTCGAAAAGCTGTCTTCACCACATCTTCTAGGCTTACTTTGATTTGGTAATATCTTGACCTTAAGTCTAATTTTAAAAAGTACCTTGCGCCATGCAGTTCATCCAACATTTCATCGATAAATGGAATGGGGAATTTGTCTTTAATATTTATTTTGTTTAGTCCTCTGTAATTGATGCATAGCCTAAATTATCCATCCTTCTTTCGTACCAGTACTACTGGTGTAGGATAAGGACTTTGACTTTCTGTAATCACTCCACATTTCAATAAATCACAGATTAATCTTTCAATCTCCGTCTTATGGTGGTGTGGATACCTATAGGGTTTAACATTGACAGGGCTGGATCTTGACTTGATTTCGATGACATGCTCGATCTTCCTTTCTGATGGTAACTCCACGGGGAGGTCTTCAAATAATTTTTTGTATTTTTGGATTAATCCTTGGATCTCTGGATGATCTTGTTTAACTACTTCTGAAGTTAATAATTCCATCTCCTGGCATTGTACGACATATAATGGTGCTCCTTTTCGAATTAGCTTCTCCATTTTTTGGGATGACACAATTTTCGTGTGAGGGGTTGGAACCCATATAATTTGTATCTTTCTCCTTGCCATTTAAAATTTATAAAGTGTTCTTGGTGGTTTTCTGAGTAGGTACCTAGTGTTTGTAACCACTGAATTCCTAATACTGCATCAACTCCTCCTAAGGGCACTGCATAAAATTTTGACTCAAGGTTATAGTCTTGTATTTGCAGCTTAACTTTGTGGCATTTCCCTACTTTTTCGATCTTCTTTCCATCTGCTACCATTACTTTCATGTTGGGTACTGGATATATGAAAAGGTTAAGCCTCTTTGCAACACTTACGTCGATGAAATTATAGGTTCTTCCTGTGTCAAATAGGACTACAACATTGTTATTTTTTATATGCCCTTTTTAATTTTAATATTTGTGGTTGGTGTATTCCTGTTATGGCTGCAATTGATATTTTGGGAGTTTCTTCATATTCTGAATATGACAAGGGATTTTTGATGTCACTAGTTTCTTCTATGTTGGATTCATCGCTATCTGACTTGTCTTCTTCTTCTGCTTCACATTGATATAAGTTCTTGGTGGTCTCTTTTTTTAAACATCTGTGTCTTGGTTCCCACTTCTCTCTGCAATACTTACACTTTCCTTCTTTCATCCGTTGGGATTCTAAGGTGGTTTTGTTGTCATTCTTTAGATGTGGTGGCTGGTATTTGGTGTTGGTTTTGGTATTTGGAAAAGACCTTCTATCTTTGTCATGGTTTTTGTTCCATGCCTTTTTAAATTTTTCTTCAATGATTTTTGCCTTGCGTCTCTCCTTGTCCAAGGTTGATACATTTAGTAGCTCTAGTTCATCTCTTATATAGGGTTTTAGTCCGTACAAATAAGTCTGGAGGCGTTGACTATCTGTGACTTCTGGCACATGTGTCGCTAGGGCTTCCCATTCGTCGGTGTATTCATCAACATCGCCTTTTTGCTGCAGTCTGGTAAGTTTTGCGAAGAAGTATTTTTCTTTTAATTCTTCAAACCTATTAAATAAATTGTTTTTGAATGTTCTCCACTTGCACTTAGTTTCCTGTGTTGTAACCTTCCACCACATGTACCATTTGTAAGCCCGCTATTCTAGTTGTATAGAGGCATATTTTATCATTTCCTCGTCAGTTGTGATATTGTGTATGGAAAAAAATTCTTCTACCTTGTTGATCCACGCCACGCTCCATTTTGTGTCTCCATTGAATTTTGACAATTATAACTTGGGTTTCATTTGATATCCATTCCTTTTTGGAGGAAAAAGTGACTGCTCATGATTTGGAGAGAGATCATGATTGAACTCTTCTTGTGGACTTCCTCTTTTGGGAGGAATTGTCTTATGATGCCTTGAATTTGAGGATGGTTGGTCTTCCTTTGACATATTGCAAACTAATGTAGTAATTGCGTTTTCCAAATGATGCTCGAGTTTGCTTAACCCAGATTCAAACAATACTGTGATGTTTCTTTTTACACCTTCCATCTCGCAAGATACTGCTTCGTTGACTTCTTTTTTGACAGTCTCTGATAATTCGATTTTGCTTTTGTGTAATTCTCCTTCGATTTGGTTGAGCCTTGAGTGTAAATCCTCAATATTTTTAGAACCTTGGGCTTGGTTAAGCTCTAATTTCTCCATTCTTTCTTTAATTTCATTCATTTCTGCCATTTTTCTTGTGCAGGGAGGAATTTTGTTTTATTAAGAATGGCGAGGTTTAAGGAATAATAATTAATTATTATATAATAAAACAAAAAATTGAACTATTATAAATATATTATATTAATTCAAATCAAAGTAAAACCTGGTTGAAGCTGGAAAGCAAAACGATGTGTTTGTTTTATTTTAAAAGCAAAACCATGTGCTTGTTTTACTTTATCTTTTCTTTTTTTAACTTTTCTTTTTAACTTATGTTTTTTTTTATTCTTTATTTTTCCCTCTCGTTCTTGCTCTGAGACCACTTGAAGCGGACAAAAACTCTAAAACCCACATGAATTCCGGAAATTAACCACAGTAAAATTGAATATTGAATGGTGATTTAATTACAATGATGAGAAGACCTTTTATAGGTCAAAATACACCGTTTCACTGAAAGGGTGTGATCCTATGTTTTAATTAATACTACATTAATATTAAAATAATTGCTTGTAATATTAGATACATAACATATACGTTTAGAACATGAGTCCTCATTGAGTGTTGGCCCTAGGAAAATATGATAAAAGATAACCAGAATCATGTTTGGAAATATGAATATTCCAGTCGCAAGACAAGCAAAGATCGTAGCGGAAGAATCCGTGACACAAGAGGAATAAAGCAGGTCGAAACGAGGAGTTCGAACTATTTTTGGTAAACATTTAATATACTAATAGTCTACTTTTAGGAAATAAAGCATGATTGTAAATTGGGCCGATAATTCCTATTTTTAGATGTAATGGAACATGTTAAATTAGTAAGACAACCTGTCGACTGACAGTTGAGAATCAATCGAAGTAAAGCAAGAATTGTAAAGTCCTATAAAGTCGATCTAAGCTATGTGTGGATGACGGGCGATATAGGATAACACATAACAAAGGAAAAGAAGAGAGAGAGAGATAGATACCAAAATAAGAGAGCATGAGACAGGTAGAGAAGTCATTGATTGTAACGAATATCTAAAGAAGAGGCTGTAGGCTATTCGTGTACACCAACCATGTTCAGTTATTACTCATGCTAGATGAAGAGTGCCTTTTGTGGCTTTTCCTGAATGGATTTCCACGTTAACCTTTGTGTCTGTGTGTCTTTGATAACTGTTTCTATGATTGAATGAATATTTTTTCGTGAATGAATTTGTGTAAGTATGTCAAGCATCTTAATGATATAAATGGTATAGATTGTTAATGCATGTTTAATAATACATACCCTATGTTGTGATTTGTGTTGACATACAAATATGTTATTTAATGATGTATGTATGAAGGCAGAATTCTACTCCCCAGTTTTGTTTGAGTGACCTGACAGTGCTATGATAAGAAAATCCCCTAACATCACTGTAGAAAACTGGTTTTGGTAGTCCCCATAGATATCTTGGGTGAGACCTCATCTACGTCGTAGGTGTTGCCAATAGGGTTATGCTTTATCGAGCCGATATATTGGGCTTTGTTGATGGATAAGGGATCTGGACCTGGGTCGACAGAGAAGTAATATAACAAATGGTTCTATTTTTGGGACCGTGAATCATTATGATGAGGATATGTTTTGGCACCCAACGAAACCAGAAATTCAAGATTGGGTTGATTATAAGGCACCAAATTTTTCTTAAGAATAAAGTAAAGGATCACGAATGAGCCTGACATAATGGTTGGAACAATACCTTTACACAAACATTCATGAGATTTTATTTAGTGAATTTCCCAGTGTATTACATGAATGGTTGTCGAAGCTAGCAACTCAGAAGAAAAATTTTCAGGTCGGAGAACCTACAGAGTGGATTCTTCAGTTGATCCAAAGGATGAAAAGAGTTAGTAATCCTATATCTAGGGATGTCGAATTATGGGTTGATATTATTCTAGAGGGATATATCATAGAGCTTTTATTTGATATGATAAATTCATACAGTGAAATGGAAAGAGAGTTATTTCAAGGACCTCAAGATCACTATCTAAAATCCTTGAAAATGTGGATAAGATGTTGGTATGCCAAAAATGGATCATGAGAATGGAGTCTGACGAGTAAATATTTGTGCATCGAGAACCAGGGCAATGTCACAATAAATATTGTGAGAAGAATGGATCAAAATAAGAGGATATGTTTCCTAATCATAGTGGGACTGATCATGAAGGTGGATGCCTGAGAAGTGGAAGAAGATTTTGGCTGAGAAAGAGAAGAAGGACTGGGACCAAGAGAGGAAGTTGCAATGCAAATGAAAGAAGGGAATACGAATTGGCACCGCATCTCAACGGATAATATTATGAAGAAGAAGAGGAATGCCAACTTATATCCGAGGAAGAAGAAGAGGTACTAGATCCAGATCAAGATTATTACATACCCGCAAACCCATGTACATCTCGAGGACTTTAGGTAAGATATAGAAACATATCACCCAGTGGTTTTCTCGAGCATAATAACAGTAATAGTGGGAATAATAGTCAAGAAAGTACCACTAGTAGAACCTTTAATTCAACGATAACAAGATTAAACAAAATTCCTGTAAATGATATAAAGTTTCCGATATTTAATGGAAATGGGTTAGAGGACCCTTAGCAGCATTGGTTCCTATGTGAAGTTGTATGGACAGTGCGATAAGTCCAATATGAGGCTATAAAGAAATAGTAGATGATCACAACCCTTATAGATCTTGTGATTGAAAGGTATATGAAATTCTTTGTGGTTATAGCAGGGATTCCCAATAAATCATTAGATCAAATCCGAATGATATTGATGGACGAGTTTAACAAGCCTAAGTATGAATCATAGTGCATTACAGAATTAAAAGAGATTAAAAAATTGTTGACTGAGTCTGTTTGCGACTTCGACCAAAGATTTAAAACTATGATGGATAAAGTGATTTTTCAAATGTCATATGTACAACATAAAGAATGGTTTATTGTGGTGATGCTACCGCATATCTGGGTTCCTTTTATGCAACAAAATATTGTACCCCAGAGTAGGGATCTTAAGCTTGATATGAAGTTGGAGGCTTCACCGATCGGAGAAATTGGTGTAGGAATGATGTAGATACCGTTGCATATTTCTAATCTCACATTGCAATTACAAGATATCAAGAAAGGAAAAGAAGTGCAAGAGGAAATCTAGTGTACACAATGTATAATGGAATGCCATCATAAAGCCTCACGTCGAACATTCATGAAATATCTTGAATCAGGTTCATTGGATCCGATAAATAAACAAGGGATGCCTTGGTGTAGAATTTTTCAAACCAGAGGACATTGGTTGGAAGAATGTTTATATTTATAGAAAATAGTAAGTGAACCTACCAGCCTATAATGTAAGTTCTGTCGATCAATAGGACACGACGCGAAATATTGCAGAGCATATAAGTTGCTGCAGGAGAAGACAATCAACACCTACTTGATGAAGAATGATAGATAGATTCAAGCTGAGCGAGCTTAAGAACAATACCCTCAACCAAGAGGAGGTGGAATTATTAGAGTCCGAGGATGAGGAGGAGGATTTGGTCACAGAAGAATCCAAGTCATTTACTATAACTATGGACAACCTAGAAATTTTACTAGAGATTGCATTAATCCTACGTCGACATGTTCGTATTGTAAAGAAATTGATCGTACTATTGAAAATTCCCTCAGTTAATTGATAAATGATAGGCTCAAAATACGGGAAACCAAAACCCACCTCTGAACGCTAATCTAAACATTCAGAATATTTTTGTTGAACCGAGGGAGTCTAATATTACTGCAGTGACAAGAGGAGGTGTCGCGACAGGAGGAGATCAAGCAACACCATATGGACAACCGAGAGTGTGATCAACACAACAAAATAAAGTACCATTTGATTTCCAGAAAGAAAAGGAAGTATTATTGGATTCTTGTCAAGAGTTCGTCGACATAAATCAAGCATCGAATTCTGCTGCTGTATCGAATAAAGGACCGATATTGGAAATGCCTCAAAGTTTCAAACAATTATTTCAAAAGAAACCAACTAAGAAGGTTAGTGAGTTGAAATAATTCCTTAAAAGTTGTTTAGCATTAATAACAGATAAATATCTTGTAGCAGAACTATCAGATTGAGTAGAAGAACCTCAACTAGATGTGTGACTAGAAAAGAGAGTTAACCACATTGGGAAAATATTGAAAACTGGTCGCGAGCTAAGGATGGATTCCCAGATTGGTGATTACGACATGGATTATATTATTCTGGACTTGGGCTACGATGTTAACATTCTTACTAGACATAAATGGGAAATTATGGCAAAGCCGAGACTATTATGGTCTCATGTCCAGCTAAGATTAACCAACCAGTCGAAGATTCTTCCTATTGGTCGACTAACATAGGTTCCTGTTGAGATATAAGGACTTCAGACTTATGCAGATTTTGAAGTGATAGATATTGTTGATGATACGAATTCGTATCCCGTGTTTCTGGGGATTGACTGGGCTATTGATAATCAAGATATTATCAATTTTAAGAAGAGGATATTAACATTTAAGGATACAAAGCTAAGGATGGTCACACCACTTGATCCTCTAGAGGGCCAGAGGTATGTCAAGTAGGTAAATAGTGAAGAATAAGGTGTATATATGGACGATATCTACAATATTACTTCTGCGATGGATGACTGTGTTAATATGACATCCGATGGAAAACTCAGCTAGTGAAGCATTCGTTTCTTCTCATCGGATTTAGGTGAAGCTTTGGAGAATTGGCAGAACCGAATCCATGAAGTATTAATGCGAAAATGTGCAAGAATTACAAAAATTGTGTGATGGGTAGGTACTAAGGTATGTGATATTCCTAATTTGGAATCTTTTCTTACAAACATTGAAGAGAAAGTATCCGAACCTTAGTACTTGTTATCCCTAGATCTTTCATTGAAGGCTACACCCGTAAGATGGTGGGTTACACATAAGAAGACAATTTCAGAATGTCCTCAATGATGTAGATTGATAGAAGTATGATTTGGTAAAAATTGCTATATAATGGTCCAAAATATACAAGGCTAACTAATCTTGTCGAGCATATTGAGCATTTTTGGGCGACATAAGAGAAGTCATCGTGACCGAAATGGGTCCACAAGTTCATACACACTTTGGAAATAATACAAAGAAACTGGTATAGATAAATTGAGTTATGACTCAGAACAATTGGGGAAGAGATAACTTCTAGTTTCACACATACATTTGAATTTTCTGATGATCATCCTTCAATTGATGTTGCTCTGCAAGTAATCAGGAATAATATATTTGAAGATATTCCTATGTCGATGACAAGTTTCCATCAAAGCAGTGCGATAGTCCAACATTGGATGGAGTGATATAATGCAACATGTGAACCTGATGATGATGATCCATGCGACATAAATATTCCTAAATCTAAAGGTACTCATGCCATGGAAGGGTCAATATATGTTGTAGTCAAGCAGATTGAATAGTTACCAGTGATACATAATATAGATACTTAAGCAAATGCAATGATACAAGCAATAGAAAACTAATGGAGGATGAAAAAACAAGTCTTCTATTACTCAACAAGAAAACATATAGAGATGATTACATAAGATACGAACTACTATTTATATATGGCTCTCTAACCTATTTATATGATTTACAAGTCGTTACATAAATACCCATCGGTTCAACTGACTACCTATCAGTTTAACTGACCGACATGACATGTATAGGTAGACACAATTTATTGATATGTTTTACAAGTAGTTGATCAGAGGACCTAGTCGAGCGACCGACTTAGGATCCTCTAACATATTCCCTACCACAAAATATTTCTTCGTCCCAAAGAAATGGGGAGATGAAAAATTCAACTATCTGATTAATGAGAAAGCATGTTGTTACTGTTGTGGAGAATTGGTATTGGCGAAGAAATGTTGTTAGACACAAGCTTCAACAATTTCTTTTGTCGAGACTGACAAGTGGTGCTGAAATCATTCCCAAGTTTGTAGTGCATTCTGGATGTTGATGGCGATATTGGTGAGGCTAGAGAGGCTCTCCGTCTTGTTGTGCATATCTTGGTCTTGAATGTTCATCAAGTCTGGTCCTAGCAGTCTTGTCTTCTCTTCGACAGTAGCGAGCAGTATTTGGAGATGCATCCTGATCTTGACGACTTTGGATAGGCTTAGTCGAGCTTCACTGATCCACTAGTATTCTTGTTTTTCCAACGTTGCTCACTTTTTTTTTCTAATACGAGCTAGTCATCGATAGTTTGAGCAAGCGCTTCCCTAGTAGTATGTCATTGTTGTTGTAGTAAGTTGATGAATCACACATCTTCGACATTTCTTCAAACACATTTCCATAATGCGTATAGTAGTTGCGTAGAACTTTTTTGGTTACAAAAATATTATGTGGCGTATTGTGCCATCATGTTGTGTGCTTCTGTGAAGGCCGTGTATTGATTTCTCAAAAAAATAGAAGTTTCCTTGTCTTGATCCCATCGTTTCTTATTCAACTGTTCTTGTAGGGTCGACATGACACTTTCAAATAGTGTGTAAGCTTGGTCAAAAGGGTTTTTTGTGTCGGTACTCGACGAGATTGGTATAATCTATTGGTCTAATTTTTCACACTTATTAAAAAATGTTGATTCTTCTGCTTGTAATATTTCAATGTGCTCTTTTGCTTCTGTTCTTTTGTGTTTGTGCTTGCGATCAATTGCATCTGTAAGAAGGTCGAGTTCTTCCTCTTTTGCTTGTCGAGGGTTGAATGTAGAAACCAGACCGAATTGATATAAATGTACAAGGAGATGTGGCTGCTGCTAGAGGTGTTGTTGTTGCTTCTATTTTTCTTTGTCATGTTTCTTCTTTTCTTTCCTTTGCTTCCTTTTCCTCTTTTCTTTCTCTTTGTCATTTTGTTTCTCAAGATATTTCTATTCTTATGCTGATTTTTTTGTCTTTGCTGATTCTTGTGGTGTTGGTGCTACTTGTCAGTGTTCTGCGGCTAGTGTTGCATTAGTAGTGTCAGCAGGGGTAAGTGGAAGTAAGATGGTGGTATTAGGGGGGTAGGTGAAGAAGTCATAGGTGGAGCTGGAACGCCTGTTGTGTTGGATTCTGAAGGAGGTGGTGGAGGTAAGTTATGGATGTTGGCTGGGGTTAGGTTCTCTTGGACAAGGGTACTTCGATATTGCTTGTCAACACATGTCAAGAAGTTAATTCTAGGATGTTAGGGAAGTTTTTTGAAGGGGATACAATGGAGCTGGATGGAAGTGTTTTTTCTAATGAAGTCTAGGATGGTGCTGGGGAAGGGTGGTCGATGGGTCAGGGAGTGAAAGATGTGGTTTGTTGTGCAAAAATTTTGTTAGTCAATTCGGTGTTTTTTGGCAAGATAGTTTTGGTAAAATTGACAAATTATGGCTTAGAGGTGGTGGGTGGTTGTAGCTTAGGTAAGTTAGACTCAGGAAGAGCTAAGGTAGAATTCTTCCCAAAGTTGGATACGACTGGTTTCTTTATGATAATTGTTTTCCAGTCATGTAGGATTGAGGGTAGTTGGCTAATGAACTCTTGTAGGTCAAAATCAATTTGGATTATTTCTCTTAGGGGAGCATGTAGCTATTGTACAAAATTGGGGATAAGGGTTGAAGGTTTGGTAGCTAGAGAAGTCAATATGATTTCTTCTTCGACAACATGGAATGGGGATGGTGGTGGCGAACTCTGGGTGATATTGTCATGTGCTTCAGTGGTAAATTTGACTTTCTTTATCGGTGGTACTTCTTCTTGAACCCATTCTTCTTCTTCTTATGTGACAAAATTTGCTAGTTGTTCCTCTATGAAGATCTTGTTCTTTGCATCATCTTCTAGTATTTTCATGGCACTTTCAAGTAGTCCAACATTTTCATCGTCTGTCGGTTCCTGAAGGATAATATTTCGCTTTCCTTTCCCCTCTATTTTGTTCTTTATGTTCTGTCGATCTTGGAATATTTCATAAACAACTCGATAGATTCTATCCTTTGTTAGTGCATACTCCGGTAGCAGAGTATCCAACTGAGCACTCTACTCTAAATGTTTCTCTTTATCTTTCTATTGCTGATGTGTTTTCATTGCAATCCCCAAGGGATTGATGTCATTAGTCTACTTGGGGTAGAGGGTGAAGGTGTTTAGGTGAATTCAAACTTCATATTCCTCCTCCTTTTCAGCATCTGTCAAAGGTTCAACCATTGGCTGGTCGACACGTTTTTCTTGTGGTGGTATTTACATATTTGTGTTGGATTTTTAGCTGAGTTATTCAAATATTTTCTCAACCGTGGGGTAGAAGTAAAGTTCCTTCATTGCTCTAGATGCTCCTTCCAACTACCAAACTGACGTGTGATCTCAGGAAAGCTGGATATGTGCAGTCAGTGATAGACTTCGTCGAACATTTTGGGGCACTCTCCATCTAGCTGTTTGAACCTTCAAGGCTTGGAACCATTTTTCCAGCCAAATATTGGCTATTGAGGCACCAAGTTGACATCCGCATGGTGCAAATGATTGAAAGTTCCACATGACTAGTCCTTTATGTGCAGTGAAGTCTTTGTCACCTACTAGTCGAAAATGAGCCATGGGGATTCAAATTATAAGTGATGGATACTGGATGTGTGACCCATATTCTTGGAAATTGTAGAAAATATTTATGACAATCTCTGCTAGGTGCTCAGCCCATCAGTACACTTTCCCTCGTGCTACTACATTTTGTACTTCCTCAAGCATGTCAAGTTTAAGGTCAGATACTCTACCAGTTCTTGTTAACATGACCGAAACAACTCACGTTTCTATCTTATGTGTGCCATATATTATTTGATTAACCACCAACCCTCTATAGTTTTTCCCTGTAGGGGTACCTATGAGTTCTTTGACCAATGCGGTTTGGACAAATGGGTACTATGTTTCCTTTGTTTGAAAGTTTGGTAATTTGGATGATTAGGGAATCGTTAATCTCGACATGTGTGTCGAAATATAAATTCCCATTGTGATAATGGATTATGATGAATTGGGTGATGATTTATTTCATTCTAGAAAAAATCTCCATCAATGGTGCGTTCATGTAATTCAAGATGGTACTAGATACTAGTTTTTGGGCTTCTTCTCTCCATCAGTCATATGCTTCGGTCCCCTAGTCAAGTATTTCATTCCATATTATTTTCCATTGATGTTAGACTACTTTGACGTTACGCATATTCTGTATTTTGATATCCAGTGGTGTGTTGGATTTTTCTAACTGTTTGATTTTCGCAGCTGCAGATCTAGTGGTTGCTTGAGATTTCTTTTGTGTCATCTCGCTGGTAGATTTCTCTGGTTCATAAGTTTTCTCTACAGGTTCAGACGTGTTAGTGCCCTGATGCTCAAGTTCTTGGCAGAATAACATCCAAGTATCTTTTAGTCCGGTATTTATAGTAGAGCCGTCCAATGCAAGAGAGGATGTAGTGGTTGGTTGCATTAATTGCAGGTTTGGTGAAGGACTTAAATTTGAATGATAGTTTGTTGGCACTTCTTCTGATGCATTTCAAATTTTCTACTTTTCTACTGCACTTTTCTTCTCTATTATTCTTTTTATCGTCTTTGGTGTGGTGTCGGTGTGTTATGTTGAATTGGTCAAATTTTTTCCAGTGCATTTGAGAATCTCTTTCTACAACTCCTTGTGGACTTGTTCCTTCCTTTCTATTAATTTTGTGTCATTGGCCATACTTCGAAGTTTGTGGTCTGCAGATTCTTGCATCGCCCTGTCCATTACTATATTTCCAGTCTCTTATCATGATGAAATTTACAACATATTTACTTCGGTTCCTTGATTATATGTATTTTCCTCCAAATAGTGGTTATAACTATTTTTTTATGCTTTGTAATGTTTTAGTCGAGCACCATTGAAAAGATTTCGAAACATGATTCCTTGCAACTTCTTTAGTCAAACCAATCCGTTGGAATTAATTTCTTCGACAACATACATGCCCATTCATTCAGTATGAAACTTTTTAGGCTTCCATTTTACTCAGCTATTGTAAAGTAATGCAAGATCATTGGTTGATATATTCTTGTTCTTTATGTTCCTGTTGTGCCAAGCTTTCTGTTGTTTCTTCTGGATTTCTTGATATTGTATTTCTATTTTTCAGTGTTCTTCGAGCTTCGAAAATTGTGTTATTATTTATTTTCTGCCACGTTCGACATCAATATGTAGTAATTTGGTAATCATAGGTGCTTGTTGGTGAAAATGTACCGGAGTGTCTGCTTCTTGTCCATATACCAGTTTGAATGGGGTCTAACCTATTGATATTTTGTAAGCTATTCTGTATGCCCATAGCACTGCATGTATTTTGTCTCCCTAGTCATCCTTGTCGATATTACATACTTTAGTTAAGCCTTTGGTTAATGTTATATTGAAAGATTCTATTGCGTCATTGTATTGAGGGGGATATGATGTGCTCTTTCAATGCTCAATCATGAACGATTTTGTTAAGACGGAAATTATTTTGTTGACAAAATGTGACCCTTGGTCACAGATCAAGGTCAGTGGACATCCAAATATGTGACAATGTTTTTGTATATAAATTTAGAAGTTATCTCGCTTCAACAAGTCTCGACAAGTTCTGCTTCTACCCATTTAGTAACATATTCAACTGCAATGATAATATACCTTGCTCCCGTTTGTCCACAAGGTATCATAAATGTCCCAATGAAGTCAATTTCCCATATTTAAAATGTTAGATTTGTATTTACTGGTATTAGGGGCATTTTTGTGCTTAGTAAATGTTGACCAAATCGCTGACAATGACCACATTTGTTCACAAATTATCAACAATCTCTGTGTATCGTCGACCACCATTATCTTGACTATTAATTTTTTCTTGTTGTTGTGTCAACTTGAAAATGTCCTCCCATGGGTCCATAATGTGCTTCACTAATTATACTTTATGTTTCATGGTTGATAGCACATCGTCGTAATACATTGTCTAGTCCAAGCTTGTGGAGAAACTCATTTATTATAGTGTAAGGTGCAACTTTCATTGATAGGATATTCTTTTTCTTTTCATGCATTCCTTTTGGGCCTTTTCCTTCTTCTAGGAATTGAGCAATCTCTGCTAGTTCCGATGGAACAACTTCAATTCTGAATAAGTGAGCATCTGGTATCTCGTCCTCAATTCCATTTAGTTCTTCGCTTATGTCTATCCTTGACAAGTGGCTGGGTCTGACATTTTCTTTTCCTGGTCATACTATAACTTCAAATTTGAACTCTTGGAATAAAAACAACCATTGACAAATTATTCTATGATGTAAAGGCTTATTGACCAAGTTTTTTAGCACTTGATTGTCTATGAAAACAAAAATGGGTTAGCAAGAAGATAGTGCCAATACTTCTGGAGTGCGAACACCATTCCCAATGCTTCCATTTCAAGGTTGAGTAATTTTTGTTTTCCTTATTCAATTTTCTACTGCTATATATGTTCGGGTAGTCCATTCCATCATCGTCAGGTTGTGTTAGGATCGTAGCGACTGCTATTTTTGAAGAATCTATATGTACATGAAATTTGATCGACTAGTTTGGGAATATTAACATGGGCACTTCGACTAGTTTCCTCTTTAATATGTCGAATGATGAATCGCATTCATCAGTCCAATGGTACTCTTGATTTTCTTTTAAGAACTCTTCCAAGGGGTATGTCATGTCAAAGTAGTGCCGAATAAATTTTCTATAGTATCTTGTATGTCCTAGCAAAATTATGACATGCTTGGGATTGAATGGAGGCTTTGAGTTGAGAATTATTTTTATTTTTGCATAGTCAACTTTGATACCTTTTTTACACACTACATGTCCCAACAAAATTCCTATTGGAGTTGCGAATATGAATTTCTTGATATTTAGCGGTAATTGTATCTGTCAACATCTCTCCAACATGAGTCTTAGACATTTGCAGTGATTTTTCACCATGGAGTATATCGTCTAGTCATCAAAGTATACAACCATAGTTTTGTAGATATATTCTTGGAAATATTTAACAAAACTTCTTGAGAATACAGCTGGTGCGTTCTTCAATACAAATGACGTAACTTTATATGTAAACAATCTGAAATCACATACACATGTAGTATTATTCATATCTTCTTCAGAAATGGGTACTTGGTTGTATCCGGAAAATGCACCAGTGAACGAATAACATTCATGTTATGCGACTTCATTAATAATTTCGTCAACAAAAGGAGTTAGAAATGAGTCGGTGAGTGTTACCTTATTAATTTCTATGAAGTCGACACATATTCATAGTCAGGTCATATTGTGCTTCTTAGGTTGGAAGACCATTGGGATCACCCACTCTGATTGATCAATGGGGTAGATAATTATAGCTACGAGCATACTGTCGATTTCTTTCTTTACTATCTCCCTGTATTTATGTGGAAGCTTGTATGGTATTTTCTTGACTAGTTTTGCATTTGGTCTGATGGTAATCTTCATTCATCCCATTTCATACACAAGTCCTTTAAGATATTTGTAATCCCAGACAAAGACATCTTGAAATTCTTTCAGTAGATTTACAATTTTCGCTATCTATTCTTCATTCCGGTAATCACCTATTTTTTCCATTTTTGGTATGACGTCATTGGATATATCTATTTATTTTGTCTTGATTTTTGAGTGCATACATTCTGGTGCTCTGCTTTCATTGAGCTGTCAGTCTCCTTATTTAAAATGTGAGAATTCCGGTGGAAAGTCTGCAGCTATCAACCTTTCAGGATCCTTTTTCTCTAAAGTTAAAACTTTGAAGATTGTTCTAACTAGCTTTGAGGTGCCTGGATGCTCTAGTTTCCATTTGAAACTATTCCCTTTTCTTTGGTCTATTTCCAACTGTAGTCTTGTCGAATGTTGGAGTTCAATTGACTTGATGTTGTTATATGTAGAACTCTGTTGAAAAAATCGTTGATTCTCCATTGGTATTTTGTTACTGGTCGGTTGTAGAAAAATTTTCATCTGGTTACTTGCTTTGGT
The DNA here is from genome assembly GCA_001517045.1 of Pseudotsuga menziesii. Classification (NCBI taxonomy): domain Eukaryota; kingdom Viridiplantae; phylum Streptophyta; class Pinopsida; order Pinales; family Pinaceae; genus Pseudotsuga; species Pseudotsuga menziesii. Next base: position 175,049 of record LPNX010091621.1, read on the forward strand.
AATAGCTCATCGTGTGGGGAGAATTTTAAGTCGTTGAATTTTTTTTCTTTAAGTTCTTTCTAGATGAATGTTTCTCCTCTTGCGTCTTCCATTTTCTACCACTTGTTTAGTAAGTTGTCCATTGTATTTGAAAACAAGTGCGACCAGATTCTTCCCTCTTTGTAGCCTAGTCTTCTCCATTCCTTTTCACAGATGTCAATGTGTTTCTTAGGATCTTTCCCTTGTGTGAAGGTTGGAATATTTTCTTGTGTTGTTAGTTTATTTCCTCCAAACCTTTCACCGAATTATATCGATGATGTGGTCCAATTCTATAGTCTCAACTTATGTGTATCCCACCATCTTGCAGTTTATCCTGTGAATGTCTCGAATAAGCTCTAAAGTCGACCTTGTTCTCCTATGTTCTTTGAAACTTCCTCGACATGAGAAGATGGGGATTCTCATTCTTTGTATCTAAGCAGTGGCATGGTTGATGACTCATTTTTCACCAGTGCTAGAGTCAGATGTTATCTTATTTTTCTTTGAAATATATTTGGGATGCTAGTGACAGAGAAGCATTGTTGTATTTTATTTTTAGCAATGGATTCGATTGTCCAACATTCTCTTGCTTGTAATTCATACTCTTCTATCTTCCAATCATAAAGCTCAGCATCTGAATTGTATCCAACCGATGAGGTATTTCCAAGATGGATTTCTCCTTGTGAGTTTGGATCGACGTAATCTTCATTATTCTTTACTTGATGTAGTTTCCGGATGTCGACATCGTCATCAATTAGTTCGGTCCAGGCCTCTCCATATGACAGATGAATTGGTATGATAAATTTCTGTCCATTTCCTTTGAGTTGGATTCTTTATTTTCCATGTGATATCAATGCTTTCATTTTTCTTCCCCATGTTCGACCAACTAATTTAGGGAAGGATTTGGATCCTTCCATGGGATTGATGATTTCAAAATCGACTTGGGTCATTATGCCTAACAAGCCTTGTATTTGACATATTTTAACCATCATTTCACCTTATCCATAATCATGCACTAATCCCTTCTAATGTTCATCTGTGTGATTTTATGCTCAAGTTGTTTTTCCAGTACATGTGTTAGAATTTCATTTTATTTTTTACTAAAATTGAGAGAACTAGTGTACTATCTATTTGCTTAGAATATTAAATCATCTCTTGGAAGTTGCTATAATATATTTTAGGGAGTTTTGTAGCATCCGTGGAACATCCTGCAGAAATCTATAGAATCTAACGACTACAAAAAAATCTACAGGAAGCTATAGAAAATCTACAGGAAACTACAAAAACACTACAGGAAGAGCTACAGAAACTCTACAAAAATCTACAAAAACTCTATAGGTAGCTACATAACCTCTATAGAACCTTCCAGTTGCGGAACCTCTACAAAACCTACCGACTGCGAAAACTCTGTCAGCAATGGAAACTTTATAGGTAGCTACAAAAACTCTACAGACAACTATAGAAACTATATAGGCAACTAAAAAAACTCTACATGCAGCTATGGAAACTCTACTAGCTACATAAACTCCTACATCACCTACAAAATAGTCAATAACTCAAATTTCTCTTCAACCATTTGTCATTCCATGGATGACGGAGCATCATCAGCCTCTTGGATATGAAAATAATCTTGATAAAGATTAGATCTGATAATTTTGGAAAAACTATTGAAATTAGTTTTGAATTAGTTTTGAGATCCAAATTTTAGGAGATTGTTGAGGACATTTTGGAATCTCATTTATTATTTGTTATGGAGAACACATGTATATATAATAGCTCATTCTCCATTCCAAAGGGAGGATTCTTAGAGCATTAATCCAAATAATCATGGAATAACTTCAATTTCATTAATTCCATATAGTTGTTAGTTTTATCATTTTTTTTGTAAGGCAATTTTATTTATGTTATGATCAAGTAGCTATAATTTCTTGCTTTGTTTCAATTAACTAATTTTTCTTTTCTCATCATGTAGTTGATTTATGCAATGCAATTTTAATATGTAGATTAGGGATTGAGAAGTTTCTTTTGCAATTTATGAATGTGCTTAATTCCATAATGTTATTTACTACATTGGATCATAAACAATAAATTGTATTTTCCAATGATAGCTTTTAGATTTTATTTATGCAATTTCCTTTTATGTCAAGTGTGATTTATTTATTTATTTTTTCGCACAATGTGATTTAATTTAGAATTTACTTTCTCTCATAGTGTGAATTTAGTTTTAGAATTTACTTTCTTGCATAGTTTGAATTAGCTTTAGTATTTACTTTTAAACAGAGTGTGAATTAGTTTTAGCATTTACTTTTCTGTCATGTGATTTAATTTCCTTGCTATTTAGTTTCAATAGTTGTTAGTCGGATAATTCCTTGCCAAGTCTATGTAAATTGTTCATACGAATGTTTGTAAATAAGGTATTGAACTACAATTTCAAGTAGATGAGCCAATGTAAGAGGATATTGAGGTTTGCACATATAGTGCATGGTAAATCACAAGTTCTCAATGAACCCTGGGTTGACAATTAATGCACACTTCTTAGTTTTTTTCTAAGTAATTATAAGGAAATTAAAAATCCCGTCATTTTGGCGCCATTGCCGGGAGTTACCACGACTACTGTAAGCCCTTTCATGGTTGACATAGTTAATTTTGTGTGAGAAGTTTTCCTCTTTTTTTAGTAAATTTTCTTTTGGTAGTGAGCTATTTGTTTTTAATTTATACATGCATATGTTTTTTTTTGAAGGATGGATGCATACAAACAAATAAGACGCAAATACAACCTCACTATAGCATTGCTATAATGTAATAGCTCGCCGCAAGTCTCTACAAATCTGAACCATGTTAATAATTTTTGCAATAGCAGTAGATTTGTTTATGCCTTCTATTTTCATGAATACAATTAAATATTCAAGAGTATGATTATGTGGTGCAGTAAGAGCCACACTTATTACTAATTTTTCTTTTACATAAAACTTGAAAACATGAAGAAGGCTTAGTGAATGAAGATTCTGTTGAAGGATTCAAGAGGAAGGCATTGAAGAAGGAGTACACAAGACTCAAAAGTTTAAAAAGGGTATGTAATATGTCATTTGATTCATAAAAATACATCATTTAACATTAAAATACATTTTTTAAAGTTGTCATATAATCATTTATTGATATATTGCAAACTTTTCAATTTTTTTACGATCAGTAGCTTAGTTATAGAACCTTCAAAAACATATGTGTATGTCAACTCAAGGTTTGTATTGTTAAATATTTTTTTATTAGTGGGATGTATTACATTGAAATTATCCCCCTAAACAAATTCACTTCCATCTAGATCGACATTCATTGAGAAATTGGCTATTGGGGAATTTTGACTTGTTGGGATTATTGAAAACACAGTCAGGTGTTACGGAGAGAAATTCCTATGGCTTGGGGTACCACAACAGACAGCTTGACTCCATAAATCAATCCTTTCCAATATGCAACAGAAATTAAATGTCTAACACTAAAGGATCAGACCTCGTACCTTATTCCGGATGGTTGAAGTAGATCCTCGTTGAGCTTTCCAATCTTCAGCTTGAATTGATATATTACTTCCTCAACAACAAGTAAACAATACAAGCATTATATATATCATGGTGTTAGATATATTATAGCATATATAATGAATAATGTAAAAGCATTTGACATAATCTCATGGATAAAATATTCATTCAAACACACATTATTGGACAGGAAAAGATATTTCTATTAATATAAATCAGAGATTACAAGATACAACCTCTGACAGCACGTCTGCGAACCGGAGAAAATGAATCCCCCACTTGGGCCTCCACCACTTCAATCCTCCATCTCTCGATAGCAAGCTCACAAGCAAAAGGAAAGCTTGGGAATAACACAAAAGTGCTCCAAGGGACAAAGGGATGCAAACTCAAGCATAAGTTCCAGTAACAATGGACTATAGTTTCTTTGCTCTCAATTCTCTCTTATGCCTTCAATGTACCAAGGGGTTCCTTATATAGCTTTTGAAAGGGGTAATGAAAGGTTGAATCCGAGCGATCTCAAGGCATAGGGAAAGCCAGGAGTTGAATGAGTCGGATCCATGTCAAGGAAAACTCCAAAAGGATTTGGATTATGCACACATCCCGATGTACATGGTTTTAGTGGTCAAACCCGCATATATACGCGCTTATAGGTTTAAAAGTCGCATGTATCATTTTTCATGTATTTTTAGGGATGATCAAGGAAACATCAAAGGACAAAAAATGGTTCATAGGGTCTAAGGAGTCTGCAGCGGGACAGGGGAAGGCCATACAAAGTGTGATTCACCTAGAGTGGTGAAATCCGCTATCATGACACTATGTATTATCACATTTTTGATGTATATAAAAAAGTTTTATGGTGATCGATTTATTTATTTACATGTGTAAAAATTGTGTTTGTGATTAATTTATTGTGAATGAAACAAATGCCAATCTAACACATAGTTAGCGTATGAGTCAGCAACCTGATTATTATTTCTTGGAATGTGTATATATGTTATATTGTCAAATTTCCGTTCTAACAATCTCACACGCAAGAACCTTCTTAATAACGTCAGATCTCTAACATGGTACAAACCATTGAGCTGTGACACTACTAACTCTAAATCAAGACGTACCTCAAGAGATAGAACGCCATGCAAAATGGAATCCTGTAGAAGCTCAATAATGGCGCTATATTCAGCAACATTGTTGGAAGATGGCCATAGACATACACCTCCTGAAGACAGTACCTGACCCATAGGAGTATAAATCACCCAAGCAGTAGAGGCTGAGTGTTGAGTGTGACAGCTTGCACCATCCGCGAATCCTATGTAGGTGGAAGATTCCATTGACATCTACCAAAAGAAATGGAAACTAATTACAAACCCGATCACGATAAGAAAAAGACCTATTTATGAAAAGTTGTACAATAATATACAACAAGCAGCCTTGGCTAAAGATCACGCATAGTATTTTTTGAGATAGAGCCCATTTCTAGGCTCCACCAAAGTTGTTCCTTCGTAATCCACTAACTCATACGCACCCTTCTCTAACACACGCTTGACCACGTAAGGACCACGCCACATAGGATTAAATTTCCCTGCCCCCAAGGGTTCTTTCGATTGATCCCAAAAAAGGACCAAGTCTCCTTCACTAAACACTCTTGGACAGACAGACTTATCATACTGGACCTTAACGTGATGTTTATTAACCTCTAGAGCCACCAAGGCATCCCGACGCTACTCATCAAGTTGCTCAAGGTGAACCAAACGCTCCTCCAAAGGTGAAGTGTCTGGTAAGAGTTCCACAACTAGATTCAACGAAGGAATCTCGCATTCAACCGACAATATCGACTCCACTCCATGTACAAGCTAATATGGAGAAAAACCAGTGGTAGTCTTAACAACGGTTCGATATGCCCACAAAGCAGGATATAACATAATGTGCCAATTCATCTTGCTTTGTGCGATGGTTCATTGGAGAATGGATTTGAGTGATTTATTCACTGCCTCTACCTTTCCATTCGCTTGGGGGTAGTAAGAAGATGAATGTTCTTGCTTATACCCTAACTTAGATGCCAAATCTTCCATCATACGGTTCTGAAAGTGCGAGCCATGGTCAGTGACAAGCTCTTTCAGAATCCTGAACCGAGTAATAATTTGGTTGAACACAAAGTGAGCGGCTGTCTCACCATCAGATTTTACTGTAGGCATAGCCTTAGCCCATTTCATGAAATAATCAACAACCACTATAATGTGATGGTGCCCCACAGCCGAAGTTGGGTTGCAATCCATAAAATCGAGCCCCCACTTAGTGAAGGGATCGACGGTGATAATGGGATGTAACGGGGCAGGTTTCGAGCGCATATTACGTGCGAACACCTGGCAAGGATGCAACCTCTTGACCGCATCAACACAATCCTTAAAGATTGACGGCCAGAAATAACCTGCTCTTAAAATATTTTGAGCTGTAGAAAGCCCAAATAAATGACCACCACACGCCCCTCCGTGGCAATCATTCAGCACTACCTCAGCCTCCTCATGAGTTAAACAACGTTGTAAAATGGAATCTACCCCACGACAGTACAAATTATTGTCCACTATAAGGTAGTTCTTAGAGACGTGATGTAATCATCGTCGTTCATCTCGCGAGAGGTGAGTAGGGGTCTTCTGTGTTTGTAGATATACTATGATATCCCCATACCATGGATCCAACGTTGAGATTAAGAAGATGTGTTCATCGACAAACGTATCTTCACAAACCAACTCCTTGGCCTCGCTCGGGAAATCCGATATAAGCTCTGCAAAAATTAAAGACTTCTTTGATTTTGCTTAAACAAACTTGAGATTGAATTCTTGCAGAATGACAATCCATTTATTATACTTTCCCCCAATCATCCTTCGGGTGAGGATGAATTGAAATGGATTGACATGGGCCATAACCAAGGTCTGGCAAAGGAGAATATAATGTCTCAAATGCTGAACCGCATGTACGGTAGCTAAAGCAAGCTTCTCAACATGAGAATAATGAATCTATGTGTCAATAAGGTTTTGGATCAGATAATATATGACATGCTCTTGGATCTCCTCATCCTCTTGAACCAAAACCATCCCAATCGTCTCTAAATGCGTGACCACATATAATAGAAAATCACGGCTATAATCCGGAGGACTAATCACCGGGGCCGATGCTAGGGCTCGCTTGAGTGCATCGAAGGACTCCTGAGCTTGCTCATCCCACTCAAAGGGAGTATCCTTCTTCAAGAGACGCATGAATCCTCTAGTCAAATTGGCAAAGTTGACCACAAATCTTCGTAAGAAGTTTTCCATGCCTTACAAACACTGAATATGATGAATATTATTCGGGGGAGACAACTGAAGTACTGCCTCAACCTTCAAAGGGTCGACTCTTATACCCTCTTTCGAAACAATGAATCCTAATAAATGACCCGACTTCACGCAAAAGATGCACTTATGAGGATTTAATCTAACTGAATAGTGCTGGCATCTTTCGAATACCAATCTTAAGTGATAGGGATGATGCATTCTCATACGAGAATGAGAAGCAAGGTCATCCAAAAATACTTCAATAATAGACTTGAGATCATGGAAGATCAAGGTCATTTCCCGCTAAAATGTAGCTCCGACATTTTTAAGGCCGAAAGGCATTTTCTGATATGCAAATGTTCCCTAAGGACAAATAAATGCAGTCTTATGTTGGTCCTCAGTTTTAATCTGTATCTGATTATACCCAGAAAAGCCGTCCATAAAGGAGAACACCTTGCTACCCACACACTCATCCAAAATCTGATCTATAAATGGCGTGGGGAAGTTATCCTTAGGACAGGCACGATTCAAATCACAGAAATCAGTGGATATGAAGATCGCTCCCTGCTTCTTATCCACTGGAACGGGGTTTGAAACCCACTCCGTCAAGGGAACATGATAGATGAAACTGTTCAACAACTTCTCTATCTCTGCCTTAATGATGGGTGCTTTCCTAGGATTCACCGCACGTAAACGCTATCAAACAGGCTTAGTGTTGGGGTAAGTATTAATCTCATGTTCAAAAATTCAAGGGTCAATACCTGGCATCTCGTCGTATATTCCAGAATCTCAGCATGGGAAAATTCCGCCCCAATATAGACATTCTCTATCATGCTAGGATTGCAATAGATGTTGATAGGAATCGTTGAAGATATGTTCACCATGTTTCCATCAGCCATCGGACCAAGAGAGATTAATGGAACCACAGGACTACCAACTCTCTGACTAAGAACCGCCCTAAAATCCTCATGCTCCAAACGGTCAAGATCTGGAAGAAAGTATGATTTATGATGAAGTTCCTCCCATGGTGGCTCAACTCTTGACATAGCCTCAATAATTGCTTCATCTGAAGGGAAAACCGTATCAAGGTAGTCATGGGCATGAGAAGACTACTGCCCATGCCAGTAGCACATAAGGTTCCTCCTCCTCCATCCATGAAGAGGAAGAACTAGGCTCTGCAACATTCTTGAGATTAGCTTGATAAGCTATCATAGCTGCAGGCAACGGCACGTTCGTCTCGACAAGCTCACTTGAAGTACTCGGTGTAGGAAGAATCCAAGGATCTTCCATATGGGTCATGCGAAAAGACACCAAGGTCATAGATGTCGAAGCCTCATCGAAACTAGATCCTATCATGAGGATCGGTGCAGGACAACTAAAGCTTCCCATGAGGGACGGATACATGCCTACACCCACACTCCCAGTTGCCGGCTGAGAGTGCTCAACAATCGGGATCGAAGCTCCCGAGGATGCTGTAACAGATGGATTCTTGAATGCCATTTGATCAATCATTACAATCTTCCTGTTATGTGGAAAGCATACAATGCGGAACAAGGAAAAAGCAACGACTTGCATACTATACATCCAGTTCCTACCCAGCAAGAGATTGTAGTCAAGGGGTGCATCAACCACCTCAACCTCTATCGCAACGGTCTTCCCCCCCAAACGGACTTTAAGGGAAGGAAGGATGTCGCGCGGCCTAAAATATCTCCCATTGAACGCAGTTAACATAGTCGCTGATTTAGACAGCTCAGGAGAACCCAGACGCTTCCAACAGGACAAAGACATCACAGAAGCAGCAACGCCCTTGTAAATCACAGTGCGTTTGACGGTCATACCAAGACATTCTACATGCACCAAAAGAGACACATAGTAGGGCAAGTGAGGCTGAAGTCCCGCGGTTTCAAATTTGATCACCGAGGAAGAATCATCACCGTTCACACCAAGAGCAGAAAGCAATGCCTTCCTTTGCGAAGGACAACTCAGAAGCACTTCCAATGCAGACATCGCACAAGGAGTGTGGCCCAAATCCTCGACAACTGAATAATTCTGGGCGGCTCGGGCATTTGGATTATGCCCTGAACACTTAAGGACTCCCTTAGGAATGTGAGGTGCAGCTTCAGGTTTATCCACAGGTTTCTCAATACGCAATGGGGACCCTGGTGGATCAGGCTCTTTGCCTGGGCTAGGTTGTGACGAACTATAATCTTTCACACGAGTCACAACTTTTGCAGCACGGACCATGTTAATGCACCCATGACCACTACCCTCTGGTGGATCATCATCACTAGACTAGTCATGGGACTTTGAGTTCATATTCTGGTTATGCGGTAAAGGGTTAGTTAGCACAGCTGGGCCTTGTGCTAAGAATATCGAAGCTTCATCAATCCGAGGGCACAAGTAAGTGAGGTGATCGTCCTTACACAACTTGCAAGGGAACTTAACCTTACATTTAGCTTGCTTGTCCCCCCCAGCATTTCTACTGTTCTTGTCATTATTGTTAGCATTCTCATTCTTATTCCCACCCTTTCGATTGTTATTTTTACCCTTTTTTCTATTTCGTTCATGCTGCTAGTTACCCTTCTAGTCCGATGATTGCACAGAGAGTACACTCATTGTTTGGGTGGGTCGAGATGAAGCCATAGCTTGTCCCGAAGCAGATTGGTTGATTGACAACTAACTAACTTGTTTTGCAACCGAATCCGTAGGTTTCGCACTTGCACAACCCACAATGCCATCGACATGTGGTCCGGGTTTGACTTTGGGATTGAAACTGGAATGAGGAGCATTGGGAATAATTTCATACAACAAACTAGACTGAGCATAGATCAAGTCTAGTTCCTGCGCCCTAAAAATTGCTTGTTCCTCATTCTGCACTTCGGATGTGGAAACATCCTTCGCTATATACAGAAATAACGAATTGAGGAACCACTCGAGGAGGAATTCCGACGGTATAAAAGCTTTAATTAACCTCTTCCGTCTATGCCACTCTTGAATATGATTAGAAATATGTGTGGATTTATCTTGCCGAAACATCAACAAGAGTTTAGTACCAACGTCATAACGCACTGGTAGCTGGAAGTGATTAAGAAAAGTCATCGCAAGGTCGTCAAACAAAGCGAAAGCTCCCTTAGGTAACTCTATATACCACTTCGCGGCAGGCCCTGTAAGGGTGCATTGAAATAGTCTCAAACGGATTGAGTCCTGATGTAATGAATTCTAAGAGCACCATAGGTGAAATGTAGTAACGTGTTCACTCGGATCCTCTCTCGATTTTCCCTTGAACTTAGGTATGTCCGAAGGAAGCTTGGTAGGGACAACCGACCAAGCCGGGTCATGAGCCACAGGATCGTTTGTCAGTCTTGATAAGTCAGGAATATTAAGCGTCGCGAGGAAAGGGAGCCTAGGATGATGAGGTCGATGGACCGCTCCCTGGTTCATATTGGATTGATTACCACCATGGCCCTGACCATAGTGTCCTCCTCCTGTCTGACTTGTATAGGTTGGCGTGGAAGTACCATAGTACGGTGGACCTTGACTAGTAGGAGCTACAAAGCCATAATTAGGAGAGTAAGCAGGTTGTTGATACCCGCCTCCATAAGGTGAAGAACCCTGTCCATACTGCATCCCATAATAGGGTCCATAGGTCATCGTATGCGATGCCCCATGAGACACTTCGTAGGTAGGAAGATAAGCTCCGGAAGTAGGGATATACATACTGGAAGTAGGGATATACACCCCAAAAGTAGAAAGCTGACCTCTAGAAGTATGAACATAGCCTCCCGAAGCAGTGGGAGGTATGTGAATTTGAGACACAATCGGTCTAGTAACCATAGTACGGACCTGACTCGTAGCCATATACCGGCTCAAAGGACCACGTGAATAAGGTGGAGGATGTACATTTGAAGAAATAGGGACTGAGGACAAAGGAATCTGAGTAATAATATATGTACTACCGCCTATCGTTACTCGTCTCGGATCTGGTATCCTAATCGGATTGCTAACCCTAGACCTAGGAGGGAGATACGATGTAGCTTCCACCACTGGGACAGAAGGTGCAATGTGACTAGTGCTCCCAAACCTCTCTGCATGGTAAGGAATGAGAGTTCCCCCAGGCATAGTGTTAGGCTCAAAGTCGGATTCGACATGAAATGTCAAATCGTGTGTAGGGAAACCAAACGTAGCGTAACTACTGTAGCTAGTGCTGGCAGGTTCAAAATGAGTCTCGACGTCCTCCGACATTACATACCGGTAACGTGTCAATGGGGAATCCGCCCTAGAGTGAGTAGGTCTATCATGCATGGCTCCTATCTCAGAAATCACAGGACCTAACTCAGCTAAGTCGGGTGAAGGATCAAAAGTAGGAGTAAATTCCCCATCGTCTACATGAATGGGAGGAGGTGGTTCAGGAATATCCTCTGAGTGGTCTCCCATGGTGTGTAAATCAATGTGTGACATAGTCCTCCTGGACTATCTAGGTCTCTCTCCCAAAGGAGGAGGAAAATTAGAAGGCAGAAGTCCTGCTAAACGACGAGAACGGTGAGGAACCGCACTCGAATCCACAATTACTCAAAAAATAGCAAAGAATATCTATTTACGTAAACCCTAGGCCAACTATCATGCACAGAGAAATAACTAATAAAATCTAAAGCCAAATGCAAGCAAACAAGGGCTGGATAAGTGAGCTCCTGAATGAAGCAGGTATGTCTCTCCTAGGAGAGGCTTGAGACTCCCATACACAACAAGCGAAGGTACGTAACCAATTATTGTGGCCCTCAGCTTCAACGCGTAAAGCGACTGTGCTGTCCAACCCCAACCTGGCCGAGACACCTACAGAATAACCCCTGCAAAGTACCCCCTCGATATCCTATGTAAGGCCACTAAGGTCACCTCAATATAATCAATGCTCAGGTGGACATTCGCAGGCAGGATTGATTGTATGGGAAGGGTAGAAAAGCCCAAAACTCTCGAAAGAGCCCCCAGATACGAATACAATCCTGGAAATATCTCTGGTGCTACTCAGTTATGACTAGGGGTCATCCCAATCAATAACCGCTCACACTACCTCGTGCTTAACTCCCTTTTGAGAGGAGGATCCTGAGAAACACTGGTTATACCAATGATTTCACACACTCACCTGGATATACACTTAGATGTTGTTGTTTAGTGATCTTGGAGAATTGACTTGCAATGAACTATTCCAAGATCCTAAAACCTAAGCTTGTTGGTGAACCCTAGAAAAGAAAAGAGTGTAATTCATTTTAATTTAGCGTTGATTTTAGTTGGATTTATTACTCAAAAAAGGGATATGGCCGTGCAACTAATGGTGTTATGACGCAACATGAAGTAAAATGCACACCTAACAATCAATGCAAATGCATTGTGTCCATGAAAACAGGGTATGCTACTACATGAAATGCACAATTTTTCTTCAAATGATGAATGCAAATTTCCTATATGAAATCCTAACTAGTACTCCAAAGCAAATCTAGATCTAGTGCAAGTACAATGCAAAATGCAAAATGCAATGCATGATGATAAGCAAATGGTTTTGGATTTTTTGAAAATAAAAGAGATGTGAAAAGCAAAAGAATGATTCTACGACCCCTAGACTCTACAAGCACACCCAAACAACACTCAAGCAAAGCACTAAGGTAAAAGAACTCTAATGCACTAATCTCAAACAAAAAATAAAAAATGCCATGACAAGAACTTTCTAAAAAAAAAAATTAGACTAAAAAAAACGTTTTTGGTCATAAACAAAGGTCTAAACAGACTCAGGCAGTTCCAGAGGAGACTCAGCAACTAACAGAATTCACCCAGCAACCAATTATCTTCCATAAAAAAGGAAAAAATAAGGGTATGCACGACTGTTCACAGTAAACCCGCGTGTATACGTGGAAATCGCAGAGGAAACCACGTGTATACGTGACTGTAAGTCAAGAACTCGCATACAGGAAGAATAGGTGCATAAAACCAAGGAAAACAGGAAGGCTGAGACAAAATTCACACCAATCAGACTCTACCAGGCATACATGCCCCCATACCCGACACAGAAACAAGAGAGAAAGAGCAATTCAAATACATTGAATGCCGAGAAAACAACCCCCAAAGGACAACTACTAGGAACTCCCTAGCGGAGTCGCCAATTATATTACGGAGAGAAATTCCTATGGCTTGGGGTACCACAACAGACAGCTTGACTCCAGAAATCAATCCTTTCCAATATGCAACAGAAATTAAATGTCTAACACTAAAGGATCAGACCTCGTACCTTATTCCGGACGGTTGAAGTAGATCTCCATTGAGCTTTCCAATCTTTAGCTTGAATTGATATATTACTTCCTCAACAACAAGTAAACAATACAAGCATTCTATATATCATGATGTTAGATCTATTCTAGCATATATAATCAATAATGTAAAAGCATTTGACATAATCCCATGGATAAAATATTCATTCAAACACACATTATTGGACAGGAAAAGATATTTCTATTAATATAAATCAGAGATTACAAGATACAACCTTTGACGGCACGTCTGCGAACCAGAGAAACTGAATCCCCCATTTGGGCCTCCACCACTTCAATCCTCCATCTCTCGATAGCAATCTCACAAGCAAAAGGAAAGCTTGGGAAGAACACAAAAGTGCTCCAAGGGACAAAGGGATGCAGACTCAAGCATAAGTTCCAGCAACAATGGACTATAGTTTATTTGCTCTCAATTCTCTCTTATGCCTTCAATGTACCAAGGGGTTCCTTATATAGCTTTTCAAAGGGGTAATGAAAGGTCAAATCTGAGCGATCTCAAGGCATAGGGAAGACCAGGAGTCGAATGAGTCGGATCCATGTCAAGGAAAACTCCAAAAGGATTTGGATTATGCACACATCCCGATGTACGCGGTTTTAGTGGTCAAACCCGCATATATACGCACTTATAGGTTTAAAATTCGCGTGTATAACTTTTCATGTATTTTTAGGGATGATCAAGGAAACATCAAAGGACAAAAAATGGTCCATAGGGTCTAAGGAGTCTACAGCGGGACAGGGGAAGGCCATACAAAGTGTGATTCACCTAGAGTGGTGAAATCCACTATAACATCAGGGCAGTCATGTTTTGAGAGACCGTATGGACACATTTTTAAAAACTTTTTCTATCCATAGTATCCCTTTGAATCTAGTTTATAATCCAATTTTAATTTTTCAATTTGTGTATCAAACAAAAAATATATGGTCAAAATACTGGTTGGGTGTAGGGTAGGCAACAAGAACATAGCTCAAATAGTCAATTTTGGGTGCCTAAATGGATGTTTTTTTCAAAAATATTATAAGGAATATTCACCTATGAATTTAGTTTACAAATCAATTTGAATCACTCAATTACGATAACATACCAGAAATTTATGCCCAAAATACTAACTACCTATCATAAATCAACACTCCCAGAACTATGTCCCCTAGGTTCATTGGAATAACTGACACATCAATTATTCTTATAATTAAAACTTGTTTCTATTGGAGGTTCATATGGAAACCTAATTTAATCTCCAATTGGAATCGATTCAATCCGTCATCAGAGAAAAAAAGTTATGCTCAAATTAATGTCTATTGGTCTAGGATGGAAATTGCAAACTAGTTTTTCTTGCAAGATGTTCTTTAGAATATTTGGAATACGATATTAATGAATTTTCAATTTTTTTTCTTTCTACTGGAGGTATCCATGTAAATACATTTTCATTTGTCTTTGGAATCACTCAAATCGGCCATGAAACAAAGAGTTTATTAACAAAGTATAGTTGGGTAGTCTAGGTTGGCCACCTGTCTTTGACATGTAAATTTTTTGTTTGTTTGTTTTATCTTCATTGAATTGTCTTTTACAAGAATTTGTTGTATTTATCTTGAATATTTTTGGGATTAGTAGAGAATGATCACCTCTCTTCTTCCATGAGCTCACTATTTTTTGTAGGTACATGCCAATTCTTTTTGCAGGTCCTTGGAAGATTAAAGAAGGTTAATCTATGCATGAGTGATTCGTGAAGACAAAATTTAATGCCGATGGGAATTCTCTCCATAAATACAAAAATTAATATTCATTATTGTGATATGTGCTACTTTTGAATTTCAAGTTCCTAGAATCCTAATCCAATAATGTCTCACCAGAAGACAACAACAAGAAGACTTTTGACCAAATACTGCAGATGGATCCAGAATGGGACATATGAAGAATTGATATGAATAATTTGAAAACCAATGTTCCATAGGTCAAGTGCCATTGCCACATTCTTGATTTCTACAAATTCCTTTTGGAAGACCTAAGATTCATCATGCTCATTCACTAGCACCATGGTATGCTTATGTATTTCCTTAATCTTCCCATTTTGATATGCATGTCTGTTGAAGTTAATAAAGATTTCATTTCCTTATGTGGTTGATAAATTTTTCTCATGCACATCATTAATGTCACCATTTTCATCAAATTAACTTCAACCTCCACCTTTCCATTACTTGCATGACTTTCTACTCCACCCATCCCTAACCCACACGATAAAGTTAGCTTAGCTCACTTACAATGTTGAGCTCCCTCACCTCCCTACCCCCTTTCCAAATAAAATTTGATGGTGAAAATCTGTATCAGGTGCCATCATACATTGATATGATTGAAAACCAACTTCCTGGTAGGAATCCCTCAGGAATAATTTTTTTTTGAATGTGAAAACCCTCTGGGAAAAATCAGACAAATCTTGTTTGAAAACTAGCTTGCTGGTGGACAAGGTTTGAAAATAAAGTGAGAAATAAACTATTCTATCCAAGATTCTCTTTAAATAAAGTTTTCAGTATTTTCTACTCCATTAAAATATCATTTTAAGCTCCAGATATGAGTTGCAATTCATCACGCGCGCTATGAGCCCCACATTGTTTTTTCCTGCAAGTTTTTACATCATTGTGGACCACATCAAACCTTATGCTTCTTAGAATGTTGCGACTTATTTCACGATATTCATAGGTAGGTACAGGTATGATTATTTTCCTTATTTTTAGTCAAGTTCATTTAATACTATGGATTTGTATTTGGAAATGCACTTGAGCCTTTTCCCCTACTTCCTCCTATATTTCTAAGGGTAGTAAAAACTTCCAGTTTAGGGGAAGGAAAACACCATCACCTTCCATGAATACTCTATTACTCATCATAATCCTTATTTTACTTATTATCAATATTTCCTAGCCCCTACCATCCTTGATCAGCCCAAACCTTCATCCTTCCATTTAAACATTATCTCATATTTACTTCCCTATCTAAGTCCACTCCAACATCTCCCAACACCCAAGCATAAAAGAATGTTGCTACATAATCCCTATAGTTGTCACACAAGTACCACCAATATGAAGTCCTACTACTGTCACACAAGAACTAGTAGTAAGGAGAGATGGAAAAATGATGCACATGGACAAGCAAAAGAATTTGTTGGAAGAAGAAGTATTACTATTGTCACATAAGAACCCAAAAAAAAAAAAGGGATGCAACTAATATACAAGCTAAGGCCACTACAAGAGAAAAGGAATAGGTTGGACACAAGAACCTACAACAAAATAATTTGTTGTAGAAGTTATTCTGGGATATGGTATGCAGGAGAGGAAATACAAAGGTATGAGATTCATTCATATGGTTGAATGGTATATTTTCAACACAATTATCATCATTACAGTCACATGAACATATGATTGTTTTTATGTGTTTATCTCTCGGTGATGAGATTTCCTTGGTTTTATTAATTGGTTGCCTAAAAATCATCAAACACATGCCACTACAACTATATATAATTCTTCTATGAAAATGTATGATATGAATAAGAGTTTTGTGTATGGATATAATTGCGTGGGTGCAATATCCATAAGTAGCAACAAAGGCATATGAAATAGAGCAATTGCATACCCTGCTTGATAGATTATGATCTGCACAAATAGATGCATATCCATCCAAGAAAACAATTATTTTTTCTGCAGAAAAATGACATTAGAATATGGTCATCTACTTACACAGGCTTGGATGGAAGAAACAAATTTTTTGAAATGTGATGAATCTGAGAGAAATACTTGGAAGTAACAACAAACAAGTAAGTTGCATTGAGAAGTGGTGACAAATTTTGATGGTAGCATGAGCATCAAAGGCCAGCATGCTTTTCATATTTCATATTACAATGACTTCCTCGACCTTTTTCACATGATTTCAACATTGGTTGGTGATCTGTCCTATAGTAGCACATTTGAAAAAGAAAATATTAATAAGCAGTTGCAACCACATATTCAGATTCCTTATTCCACTTTGTAGAGGATAACAGAGCATAATGGTATTGCTTATTATAAAATATGTTGTTGGTTTATGCAAAAAATCATTTTGGGTAATGAATGCAAGTTCTAGGTACAAAGGTTTGATTGAAAATTTTCATGAGTGGTGTGATCCTTATCCTTGTAGTTATTTTTTGCTTCGTGCATTCTTATTGTTTTGAGAGCAATGGGTTGTAAATTTTAAAAATATGGATTGCTCTAACATGCCACTAGATCATAGGGTTTGAAAATTTGGTGTCTATCAAACTATCTTAGAGCATCTTGGATTCACGGGATGTAGCGAAGACATGCTACAGAAATCATAGAACTTGGGTGTGGTATGGGTCACAATTACATCAGATACAAGACATGATGGAAAAATTCATATGCCCCTGGAATCTCCCCACTCAACATTCCTGTAGAAGCTACAAGAAAGAAACAACAATTCACAACAAATATGTGGCTAGCATTCAGGCATGCAGAATGGCATCATTATGTAGAAATATTAAGACAACAGTGGAAGCACATTTACTACCCATGTGTTCAGGTTTGATGAGTAACAAAATACCTTTAATGGCCATCTCTTCATGCCATATGGTAATATACAATTAATTTTGGCACAAATTTTTAAATTGGTCATGTATGTGCAAGATTTCAAATCTAAAACTGATTAAGGCCATCCTGTAACTTTCTTCTTTTACTTGAGGATAGGTAAAATATTCAGTTTGGAGGAGAAGAATTTTATGGGGATAAAATTATCCTCAGGTAAAATATTCAGTTTGGAGGAGAAGAATTTTATGGGGATAAAATTATCCTCAGGTAAAATATTCAGTTTGGAGGAGAAGAATGTTATGGGGATAAAAATAAACACATGGTTTTGTTTAAGTTATTGAAGGTAATTTGTGACATGTCAAAATCAACCAGAAATCATGTATGTGGTTTGATTGAATGTTCTATGTCCTAAATATGCATTTGTTGACATTGGATCGGCGGATTGTTTATTATGTCATTTGATTGAAGTGTTTCTGAGTTACTAAAAGATATTTTTGAATGACATAGTGATTCATGGCTCATAATAGAGAAAAAAGGAACGCACCAAGAATCTACAATCTTGCTTTAATAATGCATGAAGAGATAAATTTAGAATGTTGTTTGATTTCTTGTGAGAATGGTTGGATCATCAAAGAGGAACAAAGAACTGAAGTCATCCCCATAGTATTTCTTTTCAGTTTTTATTATTATCATTTTTACAGCCCTGAGATGAATACGAAAAGTAGTTCCATTCAAGAAATTTTGTCTTCTGAATAGTCATATGTATGGCAACAAAATTGCAGAAAATTGAATTGGTGATATCTTCGAAATGGTGAACTGGGTATTTGTGAAAATTGGTGGAGATAAGCATTATGATAAGAAGAACACATCCAACAAGTTTCAACTCAATAGAATGCATGGTTTTTGAGAAATCAAGCATAGTCACCTACAACCATTTTATCATTTTCTCAATAACTGTGATGTGGGTTTCTCCAATTTTTGGCTGGGAGAAGTATTATTGCATTCCTAACACCCCTGCAAATTTTGGTAAAACAAAGTTTTTATTTTTGGATAAATCACAATTTTTTTGGAAGTTGCATATCACTAGTCCATTGGCTACAAAACTTAGTTTTCTTGTTTTTTTTCCTTGAAAATGTCATGTTGGCATGGAGAATTGTTCAGGATCATATTTCACAGCTCTTAATGATCAGGTACTTTAGTGGTGGCTCATTGATGATGAATTTTTAGGCATGCATAAAAAGGAACATCATTAAGCTTCATTGAAATAGGGTTGCATGATGACATGCAACATTTTTAGTTTGGGGGAGATGACGAGCCTTGGATTTGACATATTTTTACCATAATTTCACCTTATCCATAATCCATTTTTCTTATCCACAATCATGCACTAATCCCTTCCAATGATCATCCGCGTGATTTTATGCCAAGTTGTTTTTCTAGTACATGTCTTAGCATTTCATTTTATTTTTTACTAACATTGAGAGATTAGTGTACTATGTATTTTTTTTAGAATATTAAATCATATCCTAGAAGTAGCTATAATATATTTGAGGGAATTCTATAGCAGTTGCGGAACCTCTTGCAAAAATCTACAGAACCTACCGATTGTAGAAACTCTGCAGGAAGCTACAGAAACTCTACAGGAAGCTCTAGAACTCTACATGAAGCTACATAAACTCTATAAGAAGCTACAAAACCTCTACAGAACCTACCAGCTATGGAACCTATACAAAACCTACCAGCTGTGGAACCTCTACAGGATCTATCGAATGCAAAAACTCTTCCAGCTACAAAAACTCTGCAGGAAGCTACGAAAACTATACAGGCAGCGACAAAAACTCTACAGGCAGCTACGAAAACTCTACCAGCTACAGAAAATCCTATAGAACCTACAAAATAGTCAATAATTCAAATTTTTCTTCAACCATTTTTCATTCCATGGATGAAGGAGCATCATCAACCTCTTGGATATGAAAATAATCTTGGATAAATATTAGATCTGATAATTTTGGCAAATATCTTGGGATTAGTTTTGAGATCCAAATTTTAGGAAATTGTTGAGGATATTTTCGATCCTCATTTATTATTTGTTATGGAGAACACATGTATAAATACGATCTCATTCTCCATTCTAAAGGGAGGACTCTTAGAGAATTAATCCAAATAATGATGTAATAACTTCAATTTCATCAATTCCATATCGATGTTAGTTTTATAATTTTCTTTTTGTAATACAATTTTATTTATGTTATGATCATGTAGTTATAATTTATTGCTTTGTTTCAATTAGATAATTTTGTTTTTCTCATCATGTAGTTTATTTCTGCAATGTAATTTTAATATGTAGATTAGTGATTGAGAAGTTTCTTTTACAATTTATGAATGCAATGAATGTGCTTAATGCAATAATGTTATTTACTACATTGGATCATAAACAATAACTCGTATTTGGAAAGTATAAATTTTAGATTTTATGTATGCAATTTCCTTTAATGTCAAGTGTGATTTAGTTTTAGAATTGTTTTTTCGCACAATGTGATTTAATTTAGAATTTACTTTCCTACATAGTGTGAATGTAGTTTTAGTATTTTACTTTTCCTGCGCAGTGTGAATTAGCTTTAGTATTTAATTTTTAGCAAAGTGTGAATTAGTTTTAGAATTTATTTTTTTGTCATGTGATTTACTTTCCTCGCAATTTAGTTTCAATAGTTGGTAGTCTACTAATTCCTTGCTAAGACTATGCAAATTGTTCATACCAATGTTTGTAAATAAGGTTATTGAACTACAACTTCAAGTAGATAAACCAATGTAAGAGGATATTTTGGTTTGCACATACAGTGCACGGTAACTCACAAGTTCTCAATGAACCCCGGGTTGACAATTAATGCACACTTCTTAGTTGTTTCTAAGTAATTAGAAGGAAATTAAAAAAACCCATCAATGCCTTTGAAGGATGTGTCGATTTTTTTCCCATACACCGATTGGTTCAATTAATCCTTGGTCGACTAATTTTAGGTAGATGCCTGACTTGTGTAATTGTGGTCGACCAAGTTGTTCCCAAGTATCGTGAGTCATGATATTTGCTTGTGATCCAAAGTCGAGAATGACTTGTTGGACATGGTATCCTTCGATTTCAAAATCGACAAGGGGGTCTAAATAATTTTTATCTTTCTGAATTAGCCGACATATATTCTTAGATTTCTTTTCTTCGATAGGTTTGTTTTTAATTCTATACATTATATCTATTAATTTTGTAGTGACTTCCTCTTTGGTTATTAAATTGAGTAGTTTATTAATAAATTTTTGTTGAGATTCATCATGGTATTCTTGGGATGTCAATTCTTGAAATATTTTTGATGCATTATTATACAATCTCTTTTGTTCAATGTGGTTAGGAAAATGGTCTTTACTTTTTAATTTACCAATTTGTAGATTATCGAGACTAATTTTTGTTCCTTATCGAGTTACGATTTGAATATTTTGAGTTTTAATAATATTAGACTTAGGAACAATAGACATGATGCTAACACTATTTTTATTATCAATATTTTCAAGCATGGCAGAGAAATCCTCCAAATAGTGATCACTTAATCCACAGTTTGTACAAAACTTCAGATATATTCAATCTTTATAGGGACACTCTACATGATGATGTCCTTCGTTGAGGCATGTATAGAACTCTATAGGTTGAAGAAATCAATTTTCTTGACTTCCATTGTTTTGACCCCGACCTTGAAATCCTCCTCGTCGGTTGAAGTATTCATTACGTCGATCATATCTTTGGCTGTTGTTTCTTTGATATCTATCATTTCTATCATTCCATTCGTTTGTATTATCATTTATATTGTTTCTATCTTTCCTTTCATTTATATCATTTCCACCATTCCTTTGGTCGACAGTATTAGTATGATATACTTCTTGATAGTTATGTTTATTCTTCAAGTCTAGATGGAATTATGTTGTGGAGTGATATTTGACTTCGCATATAACACACCAACAGGCTTTCTCGTTCTTCATATGTATGGACAATATTTTGTTGCATGCGAGTCATTCTCTTGGTAGATATCGCAGAATCATTTTGTTTGTATGAGCTGGAAATCTTGTTGTCGGTCATCCTATCAACAATAATCTTTTGTATGGCATGTTTTCGAGCATTTTGTAAACTAGAATTCGATTCCTCTGAGGCTTATTTCACAGATGGATTTATGCATGATTTCAAGTTGTTCTTCTATGCATAGGTCAATCAAATATATAGGGTAATCATTGTCCATATATGTTTGCAATGATTTCATCAATGCATCTTCATATGTGTTGAAGTTGTGTAGACAAATGTGCATTTTGATTTTTTGTGATAATAGCGACACAAACCATTGGATTAGTAAGTTTTCATCGATGTTGTAGTCAATATGGATCAGCAAGTCTTTGAATATTTTATCGCATTCCCTTATAGTTTCTATGAGCTTCTACGTAGTGGTTTTCAACGTTTTGCTAGTGAGATGCTTTGCATCAAGGGTTTTAAAGAAAGACATGAACTATTGCTTTATCTGACCTTTTGTTGCATTGGTGGTTCTTTCTATGTAGGTCATATACCACGTGAGAGATATTTTTCAAAGGGCACCATCAAATTGTGCCATTTGTCGTTATTTTCTAGTAATGGTGTTGGCCTCCCATATTGATTCACAAACAAACAAATGTCTTTTTGGGTCTTCATCTCCTTCATAGAGAGGAATGTGTGATGTGATGTGCACCATTTCTTCTGCAAGTTTGAATTCTAATGTAAGGTCCATGTTGGTGGATTACTTCCTACAGTTGGAATTTTTTCACGGATGGTTTCAACAGCTACTATTTCTAATTGTGTATTGACAATAATTAATGCTCGCTCTTCACTTTTGACAACACTATCTTCATCTTGGTCGGTTCTTCATTGGATTTCAGCTATCGATTTCCTTCTCTAGATTCTTTCAATACCCAAATCAAATTCTACTCGATTTGGGTTATGCTTCTCTTTGGGGATTCCGACTGATTCAATGAATTACTCGATGCTAAAAGTGGTTGGGGGGGGCGCTTCTTCACGATATGAATAAAATAGATGAAATATTTGATTGTAGAATTTGGGTTGAAAGGTGACCCAATTACCTTCTTGTGGTTGATGGATTAATAATATTTTGACTTTGTTTCCTTCATCTTTCTGTCGACTCCATATACTTGATTGGAAAGCGTGAAGTCCTAAATATTCTTCAACAATGTCTTGCACTTGGGCACTCTGAGTTATATGTAATGGGGAATGGCGATTTATAGGTTCAGGTATATTCACTTGGATAGATATTCCATGCTTAATCCAAAAGTCTTCATCCATTCGTAATAGATCTTTATCAACTCCCTCTTTTTTTCAAGCTCGACTCGACTCTGACAGATTTCCTTTTGATTCTGTCAATATACCCGACTTATTTATTTATTTTTTCTTTTTCTGGAGCTCACCAGTGTGCTTCCTAATCTCCTCGCTCTGCTTCCTCCTCTTTTCTTGTTCAATCTTTTGGATATATAGAGTGATTTTGTCCATAATTATTCTATCTTTGTCTTGTTTTTTATATTTTCCATCGTTGGCCATATCGTGTTTTCATTTGTTGACTGTGATTCAACCATTTCATTAGGTCATGGTCGGCTAAAGCCCCATTGCTGGACCGAAATATTTTTAGCAAACTATTGTGATGCGGTGCTTCATTTATTCAGGAAGTATTCTCACTCTCTTTCTTACAAAAAAGTTTCCCACTTTCTTTGCTTTTCTTCCCAGTTAGTGTTCGCGGGTGGTGATACCAATAGAGTTCGAGGTTCAAAAATATGCGCTACTCCTTTGTCGATAAATAATTTGAACAAAAGTATTGGTAAATAACAAAGGAATTGATCAGTGAGGTTGTTATAGAACCTTTTTTTGATGTTTTCAATAGAAAGTCATTCTTCAATAGCACGTTCTTCATAGAACTCATCGACAATTCTTTCGCACCACTTTGATAGGTTCATGCAGCCTCCTCTGGTTAGCATCTGAATGAATTGTCACTCTTTTTCATCTGCATGTATTTTCATCTAGGAATTTTGTTAATGCGAACGGTATGGATTCAATGAAGTTTTCATGCGTCTCTTAAAATAATTTCTCTGTTTCTTGAGCGATAGTCAACTTGTTTCTTCTGGCATAGTTTTGTAGATAGTTTTATATGTTTATCTCCCAAATCTCCTTAGTATATTTCTCTGATATCATTTTGTCATGCTCATTGTCATCTTATGCAATGTATCACTGACAACAGAACCAATGTTGTAGTCAAGTGGATTGCATAGTTACCCGTGATACAAGCAATCGACAAGTAATTGAGGATGAAGTAATAATTCTTTGATTACTCAGAAATAACAAATACATAGATTATTACATAAGATACAAACTATATTCATATCTCCCGCCTATTTATACAATTTACAAGTCATTACATAACTACATGTCGGTTCAACTGGGCAACACGACATGTATAGGTCGACACAATGCATTGATATGTTTTACAAGTAGTCAACCAGAGGACCTAGTCGGGTGAACGACTTAGAATCCTCCAACAATATATCAAGTGACAAGTTTATGAATCCTTTGAAAATAAAGAAAGTAAACATTGGTTCTCCAGAGAATACAAATTTTTCCAATATCATAGACTATTGGGATGACGAGACCATGGGAAATATTATAGACCTATTATATGAGTTCCAAGATTTGTTCCCCACAAAATTTTCAGAAATGAAGGGAATTGTTGGATATCTGGAAGAAATGAAGATTCCCTTGAAGCCCAATGCAAAACCTATTAAGCAGCTACCATACATACTCAACCCGATATACAAGGAGAAATCTAAGAAAGAGTTAGACATAATGTTCAATGCAGACATTATAGAACCTGTTGAAGAAATATGAATGGATTAGTCCTATGGTAGTGCAAGAAAAGAATACTGGTGAAATCTGTATCTATGTCGACTTGAAAAAGTTGAATGATGCTTTCCTACATGACCCGTTTTCGACCCAGTTAACATATGAAGTATTGGAGAGCGTCAGAGGAAAATAAGCATATTCTTTTACTAATGGATTCTCTGGTTACCATCATATCACGATTACAAAGGAATATCAACACAAGACAACCTTTGCGGTGGAATGGGGATGTTTCTAGTATACGGTAATGCCCTTTGGACTCAAGAATGCTCCTACTATTTTTTCTAGAATAGTTGTAGCTTCTTTTAAATAATTCATCCATAAATTTCTCAAAGTATACTTTGATGACTAGATGATATTTGGGATAATAATAGATCACACATTGAGCATCTCAAAATGCTTGAATAGTGTAGACAATTTCATATTTCTCTTAATTTAAAGTACACTTTTGTGCCCCGTTTGGAATCTTATTGGGTCATGTGGTTTTTCGCGATAGAATATGGATGGATCCTACCAAAATTGTGATTATTCTTGACCTACCACCACATTCGATAGTAAAACAATTGAGAACTAATTTGGGACAAGAAAGATATTACAAAAATGTTCATCAGAGGATATGCATAGGCTACAACCCCTATGGAGAAATTCTTGAAGAAAGATGTCTAGTGGAATGAGAAATGTCAAGAAAGTCTAGACGCTCTTAAGAATAAGATGGTTACAATGCCTATATTGGTCTTTCCAGACTGGAAAATAGAATACCATGTAAATGTTGATGCATCATCTGTCACATTGGGTGTTTTACTCACGCAGCCAGTCAAAGGTTCTATTGATCATCCCACCACATTTTCTAGTAGAAAACTGTTGATGACAGAAAATAGCTATACTACGACAGAAAGAGAAGGACTCTCTATGGTATATGCTCTTCAAAAATTTTGACATTATTTGTGTAATACCCCATTTTGAGCCATAGGATATATTATCTTTTAATATTGTATACATGTGATGTATGTTTTCCTAGTGTGGAGCTCAAGGCCAAGTCCCTACTATTGGATGCTCAAATTTTCTTTAGTTAAAAGGAAAATATTAGATATTATGTTACCCATGTTCTATTAAGACATGGAACATTGTGAAAATGATGTAAACAAACATCATGCAATAAAATACCAAAACCGGCTATGGAAGCAACTAATGAGAAGGGGCCATGTGTATCCACTAGGGAGTAGTGAGGGGGTGTGGGATTGAACCATAGGTTGCCGACAGGGTATGGGATCAGTTTTCCATTCCCATTCCATTGTGGAAGATGGCCGTTTTAGTTTCCATCCATTACATCTGCCCAGTAGTGAGAAGAAAACCCAAATCGCAACTTTGCAAGAACCCACGTTTTGAAGAGACAAAAAATGCCCAGAATTAGTATTTAGTAGTGAAATCCAATGGGGGATGGATAGATATAAACCTTGGGGTGAATTTGAGAGTTTTAGATACCCCGAAATCCATTGGAAAACCCAGTTTTTATAGCCCAGAAATCCAGTGACGAGATAGAGTTATTTGATGGTAGAATTGTGAGAAATCCAAGTGTGAATGTTGGAACAAAGGATTGGATTGCTTGAATCTATATTGAGATTTATGTAGCTCTGTGATTGAGATCACTGGCTTAGCATCCTCCTCCTTTGTTATTGCATGCTTGATAAACCCAACTGTGTGTTGGCTTAGCATGTCTGGTCGAGTGAAACCATGGCTGTGAGTGAGCCTATTTAGTTCCTCCTTAGTGGATACACATCCCATCTCGGGGGTGATCTCTTAGCTGAAAGAATATAGGATGGAAAGAGATCTATGGTCAGGTGGAACGTTGCTCTCACATATCTAGTTGTTGGACAGTTTCATCTTAAAGATAAGTATTCTCTGTGGTTTAAATTGTGATCATTTTGTGTTCTGTTCTGCATGTTTAATTACTCATGTTAATTGAATGATATGATTATCTTAAGCTAGTTGACATGGAGCTTGTGCATAGCATGAGAATGGGATTGATTATTGTATGGTTGTTTCATTATTCCTCATAGAAAGAAATACGTTGATGTACTCTCTTCTGCGTGTGTGTTGTTATGTTTATTCCATTGTGTTTATATTAAGATGCATGATGAAATGGTGTGTGGATAGTGTGTAATTCTGCTGTGTTTATTAAGAATGATCTGCACGCATAAGATTTTATTTATCCATGAATTTATTACTAATGAATGGGTCTGAGATTGAAAAATAAGCCCAGGATGTTGGGTCATGTTTCCTCCCTTGCATTGGATTGACAGGAAGGGATGTGACAGAGTGGTATCAGAGCACTGGTTTCATATTTGGGCCTCTATGGGCCATGAAGAGAGGAATACATAGGATGAAAATCAACCCATATGCTCAGTAGAAGGAAAGAAGGAAGACAAGAATTTCTTTTCTGAAATTCTTCTAAGTATGATTTTTTCTAAGTATTGGAGAAAATACTTCTTTGTGTGGCGGCTGAGAAACCTGAAGAGAGCCGCAACAACGGCTATGAATGTATTTATTTGCCGACACAGTGGGTGAGTTTTGTTGATTGAGCCACAACGATGACATAAATGAAAAGAGTAAGTCGCTATAGCGTCTAGGTTTTCTAGATGGAGCCGACGAACGTCGAGTGAGTTGAGCCGACGGGCGTCGAGTGAGATGAACCGACAAAAAAGAATTCTGGAAATTTTTCTAAGTATGAAAATTATTCCATCTCGGCTGAGAAGCATCGATTCACAGTGAGTGGAAGCCAAGAACTGAGCTGCAATGGCGAGCAGAAGTCAAACTTCGATCTGCAACAACGGGCGAAAGTTGGGCTTCGAGCCGCAACGACAGGTGGAAGCTGTGACTCGAGTAGAAACGACAGGTGGAAAAAGAAGCCAAATCTAATGCCCCAAAGAGAGGGAAAAGGAAAATAAAGCCAATTAATGGTGGCTGAGAAAGGAAGAACAAGCCGCTATGGCGGCTGGGAATCGAAAATCGAGCCGCTACGTGGTGGATGGAAAATGAAGAGGGAGTCGACAACAGTGATGGCTGAAAGTTGGTGAAGGAGCCGCTATGGTGGTGGAGAAAATATGAAGTGGGATATGCTACAGCGGTAGGTAGGAAAAGAGGAACGAGCCGCTACGGTGGGTGAAATTTGAAAAAAAATTCGATGTAGCGGAAGGAGACGTTGAAAGGAAAATGAAATTTGCTCCGAAATAGGGATTTTTAGCAGGTTTTTAGTGGGATTTTTAGGGGTATGAAAAGTGAAAAATGGCAGCATGGCTATGTTCTAGATTGCATGAAATTGAAATCGAAGCCACAAGGGGGCGAGCCCCCTTGACCCCCATCATCCCCCTGAGACAGTCATTCTTTGTGAAAGAAAATTTTGTGTTTTGACAAAGTTGTCAATATGAGATTTTTCTAGATGAAGGTAAGTAATTACAAATTCATGTGAATGATTATGCAGCTAA
The DNA here is from genome assembly GCA_001517045.1 of Pseudotsuga menziesii. NCBI lineage: Eukaryota > Viridiplantae > Streptophyta > Pinopsida > Pinales > Pinaceae > Pseudotsuga > Pseudotsuga menziesii. The sequence goes on from LPNX010091621.1 coordinate 203,213, forward strand.
CAATTTGGTTTATCAACACATTTTTCAGAATCATAGTCACCCTTCAAAGGCAACATTCCTGAATACAACTGTGTGTAAAAGTGCAGAAATTTGGTGAAAATTGTCATTTTAGAAGTAGTGTAATTTTCACACTCGAAGTCAGAATTGAGCATGTGGATAGGCATTGGAAAGATTGACCAACAGAGAATAGTGGAGAATCATGAGAGTTTGAATAAGATACCATGAAATTGAACCAACTATTATGTGGAATAGGAATTTCATGCAAAGATGAGGGATTGGAAAGGGAAAATTCCTTAACCCCTGTCTTGCTAACGATATTTATATTTTATAAGCTTTGTGTACATAAAATTATGGCATGGGAATGCTGAAAATGCAGAGATTATATGGATGGCATGAATATGTACTAGTTGGCATATTCATAAACAATGCACAGTGCATGAGAATATGTTTTTGCACGCATATGATATTACATATTAGTAAAAGTAGTGGGATTTTACACATGCAATGAATCACTAATGGTAAATATTGTGGTTGATAATCAGTATTGGTGATGGTGTTGGTGGTAAGACCAACGAAAACATGAGCATGGCTGAAGATGTGATGATGTTGTTGCCTGCGACCAACAACCTTATGAAGAAAAGGATAAGGCAACAAATCCATGATCAAGAAGTTGGTGGGAGAATTCTGCAATCTTTTGTAAGAGACCAACTAAAATGGTAACATCAAGGGTGTAAATGGGATCTATGCAGGTAATGGTTTAATTATGATGATTGCTTAAGTGTTTATAGGGGATTGGCTAAGAATCCATCGAACCATATTTAGTAAACATAGAATGGTATGCATTTAGGATTGAGATGCATTCATGTGAATGGCATTCATATAAAATTATATCATGCCCTGTGTATGCTTGTTATGAGCTTAATAAGTGAGGACCTGTGGTCTTGATTATAGTAACACATCATGTATGAAGTAGTCATAGTTAGGGGATATGCATAGAATGCATAGAATTCATGTATGAAGTAGTCATGAGCTTAACAATATGTTTGAATGCATAGAATTCATGAATCAATACAACGTAGCATTGACGAAATATGCATTAAGAGATTTTATAAATCTTGTAGTTATGCATTGAGTGAATGCATATGAAAATTTTGAGTAAATGTTGTAAATGTGCATGCATAAGTGTGGGTGCACATGTTGTGAAGCATTGGATGAATGCATATGGATGGTGTGTGTGTTATTGAAAACTAAATAATGAATGAAATGATGAATTGATGATAATCCTAGGATCATTTCATGAGCTGTTATGAATGCAGAATAGTAAGTGCATGAAGAGGGTAGTCATGATCGATAGGCTGCCGAAATGCTCCGTGGAAGGGAAAAGTTGAATAAATGATATGACTGTGAAATAATGAGTATCTAAAAGTTTCATTTAAATTGCATAAATGATGTTGACTATTTGGATACTTGATAAGTGTTCCAGGAATACACATTGCAGGAAGACCATGGGTGATGGCATGCATGAGCCAAACTTCATGGGAAGGATCCCATATCTTGGAAATGAGTTTCGGGTGAAAATCCATTGGATATTTTGGTAATGACCAATCTGCACTACATTATTGGTAAACAATATGAGGGAGATGGTAAATATTATGTTAGTAAGACATATGTGGGATATGGAATGTAAAAAGGAGTTGGGATGGAAAACCGAGGGACTGTCAACTCAGAGAAGGGAGCCCCCATTCCTCATTAAGGAAAAAAGACTACATCTACAAATGGATAAGTGTTTTGTGACCCTAGCTAAGAATATGCATGTCTAATTGTTAGAGTAAATATGCAGCACATGTTTTGATTTTATTTTCATTATGGCAGACTGCTTGAGTATGAGTAGGGCCTACATGGCTCACATCGGAAAGGGGTGCACACTTGCCCGATGTCGGGTCATGATAGGGTTTTCAATATTGACTACACCCTAGGGAGTGGACGCATTCTTGGTGTTTCAATACTTGATAGTGAATGTTATGAAATATGGTTACAATTTTAGAGCAATAATGTTGATGAGTTTTCCTATACTAGTGTTGTCAGCCTAAGCAGACGCAATTCGGTGTTGCACACTAAAGAAGCAAAATAAAAGGTTGTTATTAGGGGTTGCGGTGGAAGGGTTGATGTGTATGAAAGGATGTTGTGGAGGTTGTAGGGATTTTGATGAAGGGTTGTGGAGGTGTTAATGAAAGGGTTGTATATGCCTAGGGGGCCATAGTAGAGCCTTGACCTAGAAATGGTTGTGGTGAAGTTTCCTTCCTCGGCGTGAAGGTGTACTAGTTGGAAATTAATTATTTGATGTTGTGGAGCAGCCTGCATGCTGGATTAACACCCAAGTCCATAGGCGATCCTAAGGCTTGCAAAGTAAAGAAGGACCCTATGGACTAGAGAGGAAATGCACAATATAGATAAGAATTTGGCTATCTTGCATCTTCTTGCTTATGAATATATATATGTATATGATTTGGTTATGATTCTCTAAACTCTTGTTTAGAGATAAACCCTATGAGAATAAACTAAAAATGTGAATCGATTCAATGTTTGAGTGTAGGTATTGTTGGGAGAAAGGACTATAAAGGCATCCTAGGGATGCATGTGGACATGTGACCGTCCTAGAGAGCTCAGCATGAGCAGTAATGAAGAGGGTGCTAGTGGGACTGTGTGGGTCCTAGCAGCCAAGAATTGTAGACAAACCATGTGGAGGGACTCCATGGTTGAGAGGTCTGGAATAGACCATAGAAACTAAGTGTCATAGCTAAGAAGGGTTGGTCAAGCATTCACAATGAAGTGAAAGAGGCTAGGAGCATGAAAACCACAGTAGTGGTGTGGGTTCCAAAATGGAACAAGACGAAGAGGAGAAAAACTCTTACTGCTCTCTCTTTCCTTTTTTTATTATTGATGCATCTATAAAAAAAAATGTTGAATGCATGTATGACTGAAAGTGGAGTGTTTATTTGCTTGAAATAAATTGTGAATGCTGAAGTATTTAATTCCCAGTCAAAGAATGGAAATGAATGAGCTCATGTGCTTGTTGGGAAAGCATGAAAAGTATGAAAGTATCATGGATAAAACTTGGACTACCCATGTCAATTGGGCAATTAATTGACTGATTTTAATGTTTATATTATGCTTGGCCTAACAGAATTACAATGATGCATTTCACAGGTGAGAAAAATGAAAGACAGTTATGCACATTGACCATGGCAGTAGACCAAAGGGAAGTCTCCTTCAAACAATTGCCAAGACCCAAGAAAATCTTGGAGATATGCTCAAGATATAGAAGAGGCAGAATGAGATGAACCACAAGGTTTTTCATGATTCTATTTGTCTGCAAAGGGAGGTAAAAAGAATTATGGGAGAAATTAGTAAGGGAAAGGAAAGTGGATCAATGATAAGGCATTCATCTAATCGATCCATTAAGAAACGTTTCAGGCATGAAGACTCGAAGGAAATTGAACAAGTAAAGATGAAGCAGCCAGTGAAATGTTGGAAATGCAGAGGACATCATTACCTTTGGAACTTCCCAACAAGGGAACATCAAGAGGGTAGCAGTCATAAAGTTTCTAGACTTATGGATGAGCTAAAAGATCAAAACCAATAGGAGAATCTTGTGGAAGGCAAAGGACTTGGTCCTGAAAGTTCAAAGTAAATGATAGAACGCAAGCTAGATATGCAAAATTTAAAAAAAAAGGGCATATAAATTGTATATGTATTCCCAAGTATTGGAACACCGAGGACAGTGTTATTCTAAGGGGGAGGGGATTGTAATACCCCATTTGACCCTTAGGATATATTAGCTTTTAATATTGTATACATGTGATGTATGTTTTCCTAGCGTGGAGTCAAGGCCAAGGCCCCGTTAGTGGATGCTCAGATTTTTTTTAGTTAAAAGGAAAGTATTAGATATTATGTTACCCATGTTCTATTAAGCCGTGGAACATTGTAAAAATGATGTAAATAAACATCATGCAATAAAATACCAAAACTAGCTATGGAAGCAACTAATGAGAAGGGGCCATGTATATCCACTAGGGAGTGGTGAGGGGGTGTGGAATTGAACCATAGGTTGACGGCAGGGTATGGGCTCAGTTTTCCATTCCCATTACATTGTGGAAGATGTCCGCATCTGTTTCCATCCATTACACGTGCCCAATAGTGAGAAGAAAACCCAAATCGCAACTTTGTAAGAACCCACGCTTTGAAGAGCAAAAAATGCCCAAAATTTCTATTTAACAGTGAAATCCAATGGGGGATGGATAGATATGAACCTTGAGGAAAATTTGAGAGTATTAGATACCTCAAAATCCATTGGAAAAACCAGTTTTTATAGCCCAAAAATCCAGTGACGGGATAGAGTTATTTGATGGCAGCATTGTGAGAAATCCAAGTGTGAATGTTGGAATAGAGGATTGGATTGCTTGAATATATCTTGAGATGTCTGTATCTCTATGATTGAGCTCATTGGATTAGCATCCTACTCCTTTATTATTTCATGCTTGATAAACCCAACTGTGTGTTGGCTTAGCATGACTGGTCGAGTGAAACCATGGATGTAAGTGAGCCTATTTAGTTCTTCCTTAGTGGATACACATGCCAGGTTGGGGGCGATCTCTTAAATGAAAGAATATAGGCTAGATAGAGATCTATGGTTGGGTGGAACGTTTCTCTCACATAGCCAATTGTTGGACAGTTTCATCTTAAAGATAAGTATTTTCTGTGGTTTAAATTGTGATCATTTTGTGTTATGTTCTGCGTGTTTAATTACTCATGTTAATTGAATGATATGATTATCTTAAGCTAGTTGACATGGAACCTGTGAATATCATGAGAATGGGATTGATTATTGTATAGTTGTTTCATTATTCCTCCTGGAAAGAAATAGGTTGATGTACTCTCTTCTGCGTGTGTGTTGTTATGTTTATTTCATTATGTTTATATTGAGATGCATGATGAAATGGTGTGTGGATAGTGTGTAATTCCGCTATGTTTATTAAGAGTGATATGCACACATAAGATTTTATTTATCCATGAATTTATTACTAATGAATGGGTCTGAGATTGACAAATAAGGCCGAGATGTTGGGTCATGTTTCCTCCCTTGCATCAGATTGACAGGAGGGGATGTGACAATTTGTTGGGAGGACATTTCAAGATGTATACAGATCATTCTGCGTTGAAATATTTGGTCAATAATCCAATGTTTTGGTGGGGGGGGGGGGGGTTATTTTTCGATGGCTTCTTCTCTTTCAATAATGTGACTTTGATATTATTGTTAAGCCGGGTCGAATAAATTCAAAACCAAACCACCTATCGAGGCTAGAAAGTGGAGAAGAACCCGGTAATCTCGATGATAGTATTTTGAATGCACAACTGTTTGTGATTAATACGCTTTACGATCACTACATATATATTGCACATCTATTAACTAAGGGATATGCACTGGAAGGCTTTACTACAACACATAAGAAACAATTAGTTGTAAGAGCTACAAATTTCCAGCTAATCGTTGGATAATTATATAAAATGGGACCAGATGAAATTCTTCGTCATTGTGTTTTGCAACATGAACAACTGATGGTACTGAATGAAGCACATGCTGGTGTAGTAGGAAGACATTATGTAAGAAGAGTGACAATGCACAAGATATTATAATCATGATTGTGGTCACCTACTTTGCATGCATATGCTAGAGATTAATGTCGAAGATGTTATATTTATCAAAGAACTGGAAAAACGTCGTGACAAGATGAGATGTCACTAGTACCACATGTAACTTTACAGGCATTTGAAAAATGTGATGCTGATTTTGTTGGTCCTATTAATCCACAAGGGAAAATAATAGGTGCAGTTTATATAATCACTGCGACATACTACTTGACCAGATGGGATGAAGCAACACTAGTAAATGATTGTACTGCTTCGACTGCTGCAATATTTCTGTTTGACCATGTAGTGACCCAATATGGATGCCCGAATATTTTGATAAGTGATCAAAGCACACATTTTTTGAATCAATTGATTGAAAAATTAACTAAAGAATTTAATATTCAACACTGAAAGACAACACCATATCACCCACAAGCGAATGGTGCTGTCAAAGTGTTCAATAAAATTTTGGAGAATGCATTGACAAAAATATGTAATGTTCAAAGAGATGATTGGAATCAGAAAATACATGTGGTATTATGGGCCCATCTCACAACCTATAAAAAGTTGACAGGACAAACTCCATTTAGACTGGTTTATGGACAAAAAGTTGTCGTACCACTAGAATATATTGTACCTAGTCTAAGGATAGCCACAATTACTGAAATGACTGATGTTGGTACTGTCGAATAAATATTTTTGCAGCTAGTACAGATAGAAGAAGATATATTTGTTGTGAGATATCATCAGAATGTCGAGAAGGAGTGATAGAAATATTGGCACGACCGACATATTAAGTATAAGCAGTTTTAGATTGGAGATCTTGTTCTCCTATATGACAATAAATTCTTGAAGAATCCTGGAAAGATTCGAACACATTGGATGAGACCATATGTTTTCATTCAGATTACTGAAGAAGTTGTAGTTCAATTACAGAAGTTAGATGGTACACCCTTCAAGGGGTTAGTGAATGGAATTCGGCTAAAACCTTTCAGAATAGCCGTACCTCAGTCAACTGATAGTTCAAAAAGGGAAGGAAAAAAGTAAAAAAAGAATAGTCAAAAGTTTATGAATGTTATTATCGCAAGTTTCTAAGTGTTGTTGACACAATATTATAAGTGTTTTTTCAAGTGTAAAAGGTTCTTGCAGACTATATGTCTGTCGCAAGGGGAGAATTGTTGTTGCAGACTATATGTCTGTTGCAAGAGAATAATTGTTTTCACAAGCTATATGTATGTCACATGATGGATTGATGTCATAGATGACAGTTGGCTAACAATTAATTCAAAGTGATGAGATATTTTGACGACAATATTTTTTCTCACATCGACCATCAAGGAACAATAAATATTGTTGAAATGACAGGTTAAGTGACGATTTCATTGGTGATTTCATTGACATGATTAGAAATATTGCTCCATGTGATAGAATTTACTGCCACCACTTTCTGTTTATTGCATAATCAAGCGGGATAACAATTTTTCACATGAATCACCCTATTTCACCATCGCATCGAAGCTTGGTCATTCCATTGTATCTGATTGACTGAAATTTTGCATTTAAATGTCTGTCTGCAACCATTTAAGTCAAACTTTTTTCTCATAGCATGGTCATTTATGTCTCTAGCACAAGCATTGTCCAAGAATAAGGAATCGAGATTCCATCACCTACACCCATTATGGAAGAAACTACAGAAGTTGTTTCATGACCACCGCTGATTGCAAAAATTATTTTACAGCTGGACCTGCCCAAACCATCAAGAAGAAATTGAACTGGTCGTGGAATTGGTCGTAAAAAGGGAACCATAGTTACACTTGATGCTGAAGAAACAAGAGCTAGGTCAACCAGCTTGCTACTTGATTATGTTCTACAGAGACCACAAGAATCACCTTAAGTTACCATGGGAAAGAATGCCAAATATCAGTTAGTAATACAAACCATATTAAAAGGAGTTCATGGAACAACAAAAATTATTCCAAAATTGAAGAAGATGCGATTCATCGACCATGACCTTTAGAAGTTCCCTTAACTTGAGATGAAGCGATACATGACCACTGTCTGCAAGACCTATTCACGTGGTCCTGATGGAGTGGGCAAGGGGATTGCATAAATATAGATTATTATTGTTGATGCATATGCCACACTTTGGTCGCACAACAGAGGTAAGCACATGTTGATAATTTGTTGGTTTTCTTTCATGGAGGATGTCTATGTCTAAACAGAAAAATATCAGTGGACATCAAGCTAATAACATCCAGCACAGGAATTTATCTTGCAAGGGTCGACCCAATGGCTTTATTCATTGGGAAGGACTAGTTTACAAATCTTACAAACATAATGAAGGAGGTGCAATTAATCAAGAGCTAAGAGAGGCTTTTCCATTGCCTCTATCAATGAAATTGACATTCGGTTTGCTGCTAAAGTTTTATCTAGCAAGCTACTAAGGAATATGCGACCGAACGAGTGCACAACTGGAACAATCACTGTGGTAGATCAGTGTGCAGCAGGAGTCTAGATGAACTCATCAACATATTTATTGAATGAGTTGTTAGTAGATGATGTAGATGCATAGGAAAAGGGTAATCCCATTAATTACTCAATCATTTTGATTTTAATTTCATTTTTCGCATGGGAAAAATCTCTAGACTATAAAGGGGTTGATGTCCTTGTCCCATGTCAAAGAGAAAGATACCAGAATCTCTAGTACGACAAGGAGAATCCTCAATGACAACGAGATAACAATGTGGAATTTTATCGACAAAGAGAAGCACTTAGGTATTTTATCAGGAAATAGGCCAGAGTAACATAGGAAACCATTAAAAGGTTTCACAACATTATAATATTTTTTTTCAGGGCTCACCATATAATTTTGTAGTCGCAACAAGACCCACATAACCAATGGTTAGCTATGCAGTTTCAGCTATATGCTGAAGAAATTGACACAATTATTCGGGACTGGAATGAAGAATAGTGACAACCTGTTGAAGATGACCAAATCTCTATAGAAATAGAGCCACAATATGATGACCCATCAGAGAGGCATAATGGAATTTGGGGAGGAGATTCACCAACTAAATATAGCCCACGAATCTCTCCTTACCAAAGTAAAGGTGAATCCAATGTGGCCTCTATAGATACAGAGTTGGGAGATAAAAGAAAAAAATATGAAAAGTCTGAGAAGATTCGTAAGAAGAGAAAGGTTGACAAGACAACTAGAATCGTTGGTGTTAATAATGATGACTACAAGATTATTTTAGATCGAATGTAGGAAGTAGTGAGTCAAAGATGAAAAAATATGGATGAATACCACACAGAGTTGGTAAGCACCATTATCGATCTACTACAAAAGCTTTGTATTGCAGTAAAGGAAATTATAGTAGCATTAGAAAAAGAGCCATATTCCACTGTCACCGCAGGACCAAGCGAGCCCATTTGAAGAGCGACTTATCAAAGTACCATCGACGCCCCAAACAAAAAAAATTAGGTGAATTCAACAACAATTGACTTAGGGACCACATAATACAATTAAATGATCAAGGATATTGTTCATGTGACTTTTGACATTTTTTTAGTTCTAATTTATCTATTGCATGCTATTCAACAAACTGTAGTAGAGGAGATGAAGGAAAGAGAGCGTGGGTTTCTTGGCCAACTCAAGACATCAAAGAAAATCATTATGTCATTGAATAATACAGTCAAAGAGATAGAATATAAAGTGAAAACCTGATAGGATGACATCCAATGACTAGATGTAACTGTTACACTCACTTGGATTAGTTTCGTTGAGGAAGGTATTGCACCCGAGATGTTCTCCGAAGCAATTTTTTTTTGAATGGGTGAGGTAGCTGAGAACCTCTGGAAATGAGTCAAAAATTTGGAATCAAATATGACTCCCAATACACCTCCATAGGTACTGGAAGAACGACGAAAGGTAACAACAAAGGCAACACGAAAGATTGAGGAAGCAGAGGCACTTTGTGCCTATCGCTGCTGCCACTACCTCCCCAAAATTTTAGATTTTTAGGTCCTCTCCTTAGAATTTTGATTTAAATCCTGCCTTAGACTGATTATACTCCTTAAAACTTTCATTCCATCACTTAGTTTTGCTTTTAATATAACAGAAAAGTTACTTTTCTAAGTTAGAAAACTCAGTTGTTTCTTCCGATGTGTCAGAACAACTCAACGAGTCGAGCCGACACATCGAAAGAACTCATCTTTTTGGTCCGACGTTCTTTAACCATTTTTTTTTGTTTGACAAGTTTCTGCCGACAGTGTCGGGAAAAATTAGGATTTTGAGCCAACACTATCAACGAAAACTTACCTTTTCTTTTCGACACTTTTTATCGGAGGTATTTATTGAGTCCATCAGAGAATATCGTCGAGTTTTGTCAACGGTATCAATGGAACTCAGTGTTTACAGCTAACATGTTAGACAAGACTTAGAATTTGTGGCAGAATTTTTATCATAAATCTTTTTCTATTTGAGCCGACGTTTGTATCATAAATCTTTTGCAATTTGTGTCGATAGAGTTTTCATTAGAAATGTTTGGTGAGTGTCTGTCAACAGTGTCCAAGAAACTCAACCTTTTAAGCTGACACTGTCATGGAAAAATCAGAATTTAATGCCGACACATCAAAAAATGCAGGAAAAGATTCCAATGAGGCTTTAGATTAAAGCGCCAAACAACGTTTCAAGCCTTTAGCATATAGTTCACCCCAACCACCACATTAATTGCGTTTTGATTTTATTTTTATATAAGAGCGGTGGGTATTTTATGGTTTTTTACTGCAATCCCATTCTAGACACATCGAATTGACCTTAAACACTTGGAGCTTTTGGATTGTCTCACCAAACGCTGTACCCACACCAACAGTTTCCAAGTAGGCCCTCAAACTGATCTTTTTCCTATGTTGATCTAGAAGCTTGAAAGGATTATTTTATTGGAGGTTAGGGTTACAATGGTAGATTTTTTGTTGTCTGCAGCCTTGTGTTTAAAATCCAACCTTATACCACATCGTCTCTCATTTGACTAGTCGACCCCAGAGTCTTCTCGATCCTGGTTCTAGGAAATCCTTGACCTCGCTGAGCACTTTCCATCCTGCTAGACTCGTCTTAATGGGTCTTGTCTTCCACACCAGTTGTTTTTGTTCTTCTAGCCGTAGATAGGTGTATGACAAAACTTAGGGATTTTAGGATGAAACTATTTCGGGATGGGTTTTTTTCCGTCTGTAAATGGTTTAGATTGAATCTATCGATTGAGTATGCAGCAATAGGGAAATCCTTGGCAGATGTTGACCTCGAGTACCACTACATTTCAAAGCTTAGGCTTAGGGTTCTGTTGTAGTTGGTGTTTCCCTCCTTAGGCTTGGCTCTGTTGAGTAATGGTTTTTCATGGGATTTAGGTTCAAACCAACGTTTCAAGGTCCCCCAAGATGCCCTTGGTTTCGAGTCACAAAGCCTTTGTCGCATTTTTACTGATCATTTTATTACCTTTGAAGGAAGTCAGTGAGAAGAGGTCTTAAATTTTGAATTTTTTAAAATCCAAATGAATAAAGAGTAGGAAATAACATCAAGACTTGTAAACTTAGCAGGTTAAATCGAAAGGTAGTTAATATTAAGGCTTTGAAAAATAAGTGAAAGAAACTGATTATCCTCTAGTATGTTAACTTGTTTATAAGTATTAAATGAATGTATTCTAACAGAGATATCACTCCCAAAGTAACACCTGCACCCATGTTGACGAGTTTCACAAAGCTTTTAACAAACATTCATCCTTACGACAAGTATAAAATGACTATGAAACTCTCTTTATCTCACAAGACTTAGTGGCTAATAATGAAATAGTAAATACTTTCATATTCTCTTCTATCATGTTAGACACTAGTTTCAATCTCATCTTTTTGATCCTTTGAACAGTAATTCATATATTGTGTAGCTTGGGTTGTCATTTCAATTATTCCATAGCGATGAAAATTCATGTTGCTTTTAAGTCATTAATATCACTAACACATCTCTTGTTGTGACCATGCTATAGTTTCAGTCTTCACCTCACACCATGCCAAATAAGAGGGGAAAGAAAAAGTCTAAGGCCACAAAAGATGATTCAAACATGGAAATTATATCCACAATGGAAATCATTTATGAAGACACAAAGGCCATCACAGGGGTTGATCAGGGGTTCAAATGGGGAGAAATATATCAAATGATCAGGGACCAAAATGTCCCTAATGCGGGCCTGAAGAACATGCCTTTATATATAAATATAACGAACTCAGGCATCATGAAGGTAGCCACGTGCCCAGAGCTCTTCCTGTGTGTTGAAGTAATTGGATGGATTCTACCAAAAGCAGAACCAAACACTATGATAATTTCCAACAAAGAAAATCAAGCCTTTTCTTCCTTCACTCCAGCATATATAACCAAGTCCTACAAACTACCCACCCCCTAGGTTATGATGACGGATGACTGGATGAAAAGTGTGAATTTAGACATTTTTTAATGTGCTAAAAGGATGATGGTAATAGGTAGATAGTTGCACCAGAAAGACACTAGTGAGTATGAGACTACCAGTTTACACCCCACTTATAGGGTCATATCCCTAATGATAAATAGGATTTTTTGTAGGGAAAATGGGAAAATGTACAATTTAATTTGGATCCCATTGATATACCATGTGTCCATGCAATGCACCATTTTTAACTGGAAGGATATTGTATCTACAACTTGTCATCATGTATAACTACTGCATAGGGAGGCCTAACTTAGAGAAAGTTAGAATTCTACATGGGCTCTTACTTGATTGATTGCATTTTATGCCTACACCCATTCCCTAAGATTTGTTGTACTTGGGTTTGCACCAAGACCAAAATATATGTTTCCTATAAAATTCTTTGGGTGCGTAAGTACTCGAGCTTATGTAAGATTATATGCGAGGAATTCCTGATGCCTCTGTATGAACTAATTTTCGTTAAAGAATGCAACTGTATTTCAGAAAGTTCCATGGAATTCATATGTGAATACGGGGACTTTTTTTTCTCTAAGGAGAGTACTTACCTAAGTATGTATGGAGGATCTCGAGCTACAACATTTTTTCCTTGATACACCACAGATTATGTTGTCCACAAGGAATCAGTTAGACAATTGTTCATAGATGGAGTGGGGAATTTCCTATTCAACATGAAGAAGGAAGCTTTGCCGCCATTATCCTTTTTGCATAGGCAATTATAAATTTATGAGAGTCAAAAGTGCGTCTGAATTTGTAAAAGATATAGAAAGTTTCGACTTTGGGGAAACGTGTTTTCACATAAATGACTTGATGGATAAGGTTGCATATCATTGTGCATTTTTAAGAGTACGTTATGAATACGCTCATCATTTTGATAAAGATGAGGAGACATATAGGAATGCCAACAACATAACCGCTCTAAGTAGGCATTTCAAGAAAAATATTAGAACTAGTGGAAGCAAAGGTAGCAACAACATGACAGAAGAGAAGAAGCAACAACAACAAGCTAAAAAGAAGCGAGCAAAAGATGCTCGAAAGCTGTTGGAAGAAGATGAGAATCAACTAGCTAAAGAGGCTCAAAGGAAAGAAGAACATGAAGAAAGACTACATAAAGAAGTAGAAGAAAGAGCGAGAAGAGAATCTGAGAAAGAAGGAGTAAGACGATAAATACAGAGAAAACTTACACCAGGACACTTCCCAAGATAATCCACCAGACCCTCTTGCCTCATCAAGCGACACAATCACAAGAGGTCACATCCCCATGACATAACTTGGATTAGTTCCTTATATTCCATCCAAGAATCATACAGTGGCATGCTTGGATACCATCTTCTTTGAAAAGGAAAAGAAAACTATTGTTAGAAGGTTAGAGAAGAGGTTCAAGATCAGTACTCAACCTGTTGTGGTCACAATGATCAAGAAAACTGTTGTGGAACACACCAATCAAGACCCCATATTCTTGGAATCATTGAATATAGCATAATCCCAAGCCAACATAGATAATGTTGACAAGTTGGTGGAAGATGCAGAGCATCATAAAGAAAAGATGCTTAAAATGAAAGATACCTTAGTAAAGGAGAGAGGAGAAGGCTTGGCGCTGAAAAGGAAACATAAGGCAACTATTTCAGAATTTGAAAGGCTCCAAAAGGCGTATCAATATTTGGAATTGGAAAAGGATGCCATGGAGACTTTGGTTACAATCATGGAAGGAGAGAAAAAAAATTGAAGACAAGATTTTGGAATTGGAAGAACATAAATCTACAACAAACAAACAAATGACGAAGCTAAAAACCCGATTAGAAGAGCTGGAGGTATAGAATAGATCACTAGAGACTCAACTTAAGATAGCCAATGAAAGGAAGCATGATATTACTCCTTTCCCTGATCAAACCTGCCTAATCCAGAGGAAAAGTCATCAAGTTCAAATGAGTCTCGTAAAATAAATATATAAGGTGAAATGGGAAGAGGAAATATTGAATGAACTTATAGTAGAGAAATCACTCAGTTTCAGGGAAGGACTACTAGAATTTGGAAATAAAGTTGAAAGCCAGCTAACTTGGGTAGAAACCAATTCTACTCTGCCCAAGCACTTGCCTCAAAAGACATCAGGAGGCCTAAAGATAGAATTGGCTCTCTTGGAGTTTCCAAGGAAATATTGTTTAAGATTGAGCAATGGAATTGTGAAGACTCTAGAAAAATGCACAGAGTTCTACAAAAAAATGCACTTGTTTCATAATAAATTCCAAATTCCTTCAGCAACAAAGATCAAAGAATTCCCTGAGAAATATCAACATCTGATGTTCCTACTGTTAACACTAAATTTATTTTTGTCTGAATTGCTCCTATTGCCTTCAAAATTTTAAGTTCTTATGGGTGATTGAGTTGGTTTCCAAAGTATTTTCATTAAAATATGTCCAAGTTGGTAAAGAAGAGAAGGTAAATAAGTTTAGGGGAAAAGGACAAATGAGATTTTCAGAAATGGAGCAAAAAGATTTATTAATTTTTGAATGAAACCTAAAAAAAAATGGGTTTTATAAAGATTTTATTTTCTTTATATTCAAAAATTAATATTTTTGAATATTTCTCCAAAGTCAAATGCCGCCTTTTATTTACCTAGCCAAAGATTAACGAAGGTTTACCCGGTAAACAAGGTTATTACCTTTATTAAGGTATAATCTAAACATTAGCGCATGAAATAATTCTATGGCTAATATAAAAAGGTAAATTCAATCAACGGGTAATATTAATTCCGGAAGGTAAAGTTGCGCGCTAATTAAAACCAAAATGCTCAGCGGAATGCATAGGTGCAAAGCTCATCCGACGGCGGGGAAATAAAGTGAAAAGTAATCAATGGCTGCAAAAAATTCCGGAGCCCAGACTTGCACGAGAGATAAGCCCAAAGTGCCCAGTGGAATTTGGTACATGGCATATGATCTGACGGTGAAAATTTAAAGGGGTATCACATCAATGGCTGGAAATAATTCCGGAGATCAGAGCTGCACACCGGTTAAAGTGACGGAGCCCAGCGGAATTTGGTAGGTGTCACACGATCCAACGACTCACAAGTAAAAGCTGATTGCATCTACGGCTGTGGATGATTCCGGAGCATGAAGTTGCATGGTGGTTAAAAGCATGAAGTCTGGCGGAAAGGAGTGCACGGCACTTGATCCTACGGTTGAAAACGAAAGGTAATTAGATCAAGGGTCACAAATGAATCCGGAACAATAAGGTGCGTGAAAGATAATTTGAAAAGGTGGCTCCGGGATAGACCATTGTTTATAAATAAATTTTACTTGGTATTTTAAGAAATAATTTCATTTGCTGCGCGCGCTGAAGGGAGTGACAGTCCTCCATGTTTCCAAAACTCAAACTGTTACTTGTTTTCAATCACACGGAAAATGGTGGAGATAAGGAGTCAGCTGGAAATTGTTTTCTTTTTAGAACAGGAGAAGGGAAGCCGCCACCATTCGACAATGCAGAAGCAAATCAGCCCAGAAGAGCTGCAGAAATATTTACAGTGGGAGCATTCATGAAGATAAACGGTTCAAGGTTTAGAAGCAACTTAGCATATTTTTCTGGAAATGACTGTTTTAGTCATTTTATTCAACGAATTGTTTACAGCAAAGGAAGAAGATATTTCAGAAACTGAAAGAGGTTTTGCATTGTAACATCTTGATCTACAATAACCTCTCTCAGTTTTTACTCAAGTGATACATATTGGGAGCAGAAAAGTCATCTTCAGAGGGAAACTATTCAGATTTCGAAATGACTGTTCTAGTCATCCAACAAAACTAATTGTTTAGAGAAACTGAAGACATATTTTGAGAAACTGGGAGAGGCTTTTCTTCAAAACGTACCTATATACAAAAACCTCTTTCATTTTTCACACAGGTGCTATGGTTTAGCAGAAACAAAATCAGTTGTACAGGCCAGTTTTCAGGTTTTCCAAAAGACTATTTCAGCCATCAACTTCAAAGAATTGTTTTGGACAAATGGGATTTAATTTGACAAAACTGAGGGAGGTTTTTATTCTTAACAGGACTATGATCAAAAACCTCCTTCCGTTTTTACACAGTAATCACAGGTTGGGATATTTTTAAATATCTTTACAGGTCATTTTTCCAGAAATATACAATTTTATTATCTCAGTCAGCAACTTAAAAGGAATATTTCGAGGATATTGAGATTATTTTGGAGAAATGAAGACGTGGGTTTTGTTGGAAACGTGTCCACTTATAAAAACCTCTCCCAGATTCCACTCAGCTGTCACAAGTGGAGATATGCAGGAGAAACTTTGTTGTAATTATTTCTATTTCTAGAATTAGGGTTAGGTTTTGAATTCTAAAGTTAGGTCAAGACTTTTCTTATATAAAGGGGAATGTAATTGATTTTAGGGAGAGGATTTTCAAGAGAGGAGAGGCTATGCATTGTAATGGCTTCACATTTTCAGTAAATGAATGAAATTTGCAGAGGAGGAATGTAAAATCTTTTTCATGTCAGAGATTCTTGTGCCATCTTTTCTTCAGTAAGTGATTTCTTTGTGTGATTGTTTATCCTGTTTCCCACTCCATTTTGTATCTGCTTTCATGCTTGAGCATTAGTTTTTATGGTCTAGAATTCATCATGCATGCTCTAGGTCCATTGTTCAAGCATTTTCAAAATATTTTCTTCTAAAGTCTTGCAGAATTCACCCTAGAGGTGCTCTGTTTGATGGGATGTCTCCCTTTGTCCACTAATCAACCTGCTAATACCTTAAGACTGAGGAAATGGTGCCTACCTTGCCTCTGATCATAAACCTTCAAAACCCTACCTCCTGCAACCTATTTCAGATCTGATTGTTGACTCCATTGCCCAATGGTCTCCTCCATGACTGTCCTACCAAGTCTTTAAAGCAAACTTGTCCTATTTGTCCCATCAGAAATCTGACCTTCTGAGTGTCTTTGATTGAATATCTTGAGTATAAAACCTTTGTAAATAGTGAGAGATCCCTCTCTGATTGTATTAGGTCAGAAATACATTCTAAAGTGGTTTTTGCTGTTACCTCGGGGTGTACCATTTCACAACCTGGGTACATTCTGAGTGCTAACACCTACAAGACAGGTTTCTTGAAGATGTCGTAATACATTCAAAAGATGGATATCATTAAGGAATAAGATGTTAAAAATTGGCTTCCACAAGCCTTCGTAAGCAATCATCGCTTGGAATATCTATACAAGTCGACTCCACCAAAAATGATATAAGTAGAGTCACAACTAGCTATACATGAAGTAACCGTGAGGTTGCTGGAGCCAATGGATTATTGAACAATAGTAGAAGAAGATAATGCATGGTATGAATACATTTCCAAACCAACTGGGCCTACTTGATTTTGTCATCTTATGTAATTTATTATTATTTTCTTTTCCAAGTGCAAGGCACTAAAGGACAAAATTTTGGAAGTCCTAGGGTGAGGGATGTTCTAAAGTAAGGGAAGTCAAAGAGTCATTCATAAATGTATTATAAATAGAGGTAGGAGGGAGAATAGAAGGTGAAGAAGACAAAGACTTCTAAACCCACATGATTCACATTTTAACCCACAATGATTACTCAGTTGAATAATCAACCAATGGAAAATAATTCCATATTGGAAATATTAAA
>LPNX010091621.1:222568-368197 GCA_001517045.1 Pseudotsuga menziesii
AAATATTGTAAGTGAAACGATGGGTTATTTTGTAAAACCATGGGCTATTTCACTTCTTTTTTTTAACTCCTTTTATTTATTTGTTGATAATTTTTCTAATTTATTTTTTATTCTTCACTTTTCCCTCTCGTTCTTGATTCATATTTGGACTCGAATTAATACTTCTTCAATGAAATTCAAAGGCCAAAGACCAATTTTTGGTCAAAACCCAATTTTTACCAAAGAAACTCTCAATATGGATGGCTAAAAGCCATTGTGAGGCCATGGCAGATGTCAATGGAATCTTCCACCTACATAGGATTTGAGGATGGTGCAAGCCATCACACTCAATACTCAGCCTCTGCTGCTTGGGTGATTTATACTCCTATGGGTCAGGCACTGTCTTCAGGAGGTGTATGTCTACGACCATATTCCAACAATGTTGCTGAATATAGCGCTGTTATTGAGTTTCTACGGGATGCCATTCTACATGGCATTCTATTTCTTGACGTACGTCTTGATTCGGAGTTAGTAGTGTCACAACTCAATGGTTTGTACCATGTTAGAGATCTGGCATTATTGAGAAGATTCTTACGTGTGAGATTGTTAGAACAACAATTTGACAATATAACATATATACACATTCCAAGAAATAATAATCAAGTCGCTGACTCATATGCTAACTACGTGTTAGATTGGCATTTGTTTCATTCATAATAAATTAATCACAAACACAATTTTTACACATGTAAATAAATAAATCAATCACCATAAAACTTTTTATACATAAAAAATGTGGTAATACATAGTGTCATGATACAAAATTGAGGCTTTTAAGCCACCATCATATAATACACGGTCGTACAAAATGTATACACTCCCAGGTGTCTAATCCTGTGGAGGAGGAGGAGGGTTGTGATCATGGAATGTCACTATGGCTCTAGCTAGTAGTCGAAATAAATGCACCCATGCGCGTGGTACACCCACCACCTGTCGCTGCATGGCCTCAGGCAAGTCCTCGACTTGCACCATGGGAACTCTATGAGTCAGTCTCACAAAGTTGGTATGAATGCTCTGGAGCTTTCACTCTGCATCCACACCCGTGATGTCATCTCCTCTTCCCCTCTGTCTATGATGAGGAAAGCCCTCTGGCCGCCGTGGTCCCACATTTGCACACAAATGGTAGATGTCACTATGTGTTGTCGTGCAAAAACACGTATTTTTGCTTCCATAAAATCAAGAAAATAAAAAAAATTCAATAACTAAATTTTTGTTTTTTAAAAAGAGTGAGGGTCGAGATTCGTTACCTATATTGCCATATGCCGATCCTAGTGGCAATGGCATGTTCGGATCCCCCCATAAATCTATCCCTACATAGGGGTAGTCATAAATGGAAACTATCTATTGTCACCACCATGGAAAGAAGTCAGCTGGATATGGGTTGGCCACCCTACCACCCCCCAGTCTGCGCATAGCATCTGCCCAACGCCGTTGGGCCAGATCTCAAACCTCGTGGAGAGGAACGTCCACTCTAGGGCTCAATCCTGAAACACGCTCCAAGAAAAACGTGCTCAAGATACTGCTGAACTCGAAGTTTCGCACCCTGCTTGCCTTACACTCGCTGAGCTGGTGTTTCATGTTGCTCAGTAGTGTAGTACTCCAGTCATAGATTGTGGGTCTCATGCACTCCAATGCATAGAACATCAGAGGCCACGAGGCCTGGTGGAGTGATGCTAAGCCGGATATCCTACCCAGTGTTAATAATATGGCCTTTAGGCCCAACACCTATATAATGGATAATAGTACACTGCAATGTACTCGTCGATAGTCAGGCCACCCCTTGGCCCACCTCGGGAATGAAGTTTCACCACCTCCCCTCGTCTAGAAAGCCCTGTATAATAGTACACTGCAATGTACTCGTCGATAGTCAGGCCACCCCCTGGCCCACCTCGGGAACGAAGGTTCACCACCTCCCCTCATCTAGAAAGCCCTATGATAAAGTATATGTCCTCCACCTCTATGGTGAGGGACATCCCATCAATATGAAAGGTCTCTGAGTCTGGATCCCAATAGTCTACCAGCATCTGTAGCAGTCTTGGTTTGGCCCTCAAACCACCAAGACACCAAAACTTGTAGAGTCCGCATGCACGAAGAGCTTGTTGAACCATTAAGTTGGCCCTTACTGCTTCCTCTACTTCACCATGCTCACGCTCTCTCCATTCTAGCACCATCTTGCAAAAGAAATTGGAAATTTGCCTATTAGTTTAGTGAAAAATCATATGCGCGGCCTCATACGCGACTGTTTTGAAAACAACTGCATATGTACGCGGGTTTGAGGCCCTTTTCCGCGTATGTCCAACCCTATATGCGGAAAAAGCTTCAATTTCCACGTGGGCCACAACGCTCATTTTGGGATGGCCTAAAAAACTCATTTGACCATGAAAATCTATAAAAATTATATCAAAACGCAAGAGGAGAGCATGAGTAAATACCTGGAAGAAACGGTTGTGAATTCTGTCGGCTAGATTTCCTGGAATTTGCAGTTGAAAATTAGAGCTCAAATGGGTAAAAGTTTCAAATGATTTATATTTTTTAGTATTTATAGAAAAAATTTCAAATATTTGAAATTTTTTACCCCTTTCCCTATAGTTTCGACATTTTCTAACCATTTTGGACCGTTTTTGACATAATTGGTGTTGTAGAAGACATTTTTCAGTGCCGTTTCAGCTGTTGGATTGACTCGTTCATGCCAATCTCAGGTATCATGTCTAAATTGGCATATAGGTTAGGTTTCATCACCATTTGCATTCTGCATGACCTTGTGACCATATCATCATGGCCTTAGGTACGAACCCACTCTATTATGTCACGAAACCTTCTTGTTGCTTTAGAAGTGGCATAATACGAGTGGTAGAGCTTCACCTTACATGGGTACCCTAGTTAGCACCTTATTTGCATTTGGTGCCCATGCCGATGGTTTCTCCTTTAGGGTGTGGGAGTCCATTGTATAGTACTGCCATGACATTTCGCAAGAGCCTCATACTCCTCTTGATCTTATGCTAGCCTATTTCCCTCAGGACTCCATCATGTCAAGTTGTGAATGCATTATCATGAGATTTTCCTGCCTTATTGAGCTTTACGCCGGCTCCCCTGACATTTCATTTCAGCCATATAGCCTGAGCTTGTCTAATATCTAGCCATGCAGAGCCATTTTTTTTATCCTTCGTAGCTTGATTCCCTTTTTACCGTGAGGGGATTTTCCCCCGAGTGTCGATATCCTACACATGTATCCTTGCATTGAGCATAGGTATGTTCCACTGCTTGGAGCTAGTTTGTTTGCCCTTGTGACACTCGTCTCCTCCTAGTTTGTAACTATAAAGCTAGTTTATTCTTTTTTCAAGCTTTTCAAATAACTGAAAAAGTCCAAAAAAATTAAAAAACCAAAAAGCTGGACAAAGAAAGATGTTATCTTTGGCAGCTGTCGAGTCGTGTCGCCTTCGAATAGAGCACTGTATATCACATCCATTGGTTGGGTTATAGTTTGACTTTAGGAGCTGTACTCATTTATTTGAGTTTATCTCCACCGACTAGTTAAGCTTCCAGTCCCTATGGAGCCTCTGTTGATGCCTACTGTGTCACAAAGATGTCCCAGTTTGTATATCGAGTCTATGCTACCTTCATTCAGTCACCATACACTGTTATGATCTTGTTCGAAGGAAGTTGAAACCTGAGTCGACCATTCCTCAGTTATCTTGACTTTGCATGTTGGCCATTCCCGGTACAGTTACTGGTTCGTGCACTTTATGATCGAGTCCTTCCACATTATATAGCTTTGTTGAGTACCTCGTGTTGGATGATGGGGGATGCCTTAATTCCCTCCTTCCAGTGGATTTCATCCCATTGACTTCAGATCATTTATTCTGGGATTGGAGTCTAGAGTCATTTTGAGTGCCTTGAGACTTGCAGTCATCAGTGGCAGGTTCTCTCGCCATCAACAGTTTCTTGGGAATACATCAATGTCCCATGATTGATGGACCCTTTTAAGTGTTTGACCTCAACACATTTATTCACACTTGTTAGTTTGCACTCTAGTACCTTGATTCCCATTTTCATTATCGATGGGTGATCTCGCGTCTATTAACGGTATACATTAATGATCGGTAATTAGACGATCGACTACTATGTTCGACCTCGACACCTCTATTTTCATAGTAGGACATGTACTCGTAGCGGTTTGTGTAGAAGACTTTCCAGATTGGTGGCATCTCTTATATGCTACCTCCTTGATCGTGCCAGTGTTCATGAGATTTCAGCTCTCGTGACTTGATTCCAGTATATGTCAGATATTTCCAGCCACTATGGAGATCTTGATCTATTGTATATCTTCAGCCATTTTTGAGATCAGGGTCCTTTGTATATCTTCATCATGGATATTCTGATCTATGTATATTGTACATGGCGATGATCACTTATGTGATATCATGTATCATGCCTATTCATGGCCATTGTACTCTTATGTATCTGGGACTGCTATATGTATTTGCAGAGTTGTATTATTGTACTATGCTGATTGGGTGGCTGGTCTTCCATTTGGGATCCTTCATCACTCCACTTCTGGGATGGATTTATAATGTATTTCAGCCATCGTATGACCCCTCTGACCTCACACATTAGGGGGCATCTGTTATAGCAGATTTCACCACTCTAGGTGAATCATACTTTGTATGGCCTTCCCCTGTCCCGCTGCAGACTCCTTCGACCCTATGGACCACTTTTTGTCCTTTGATGTTTCCTTGATCATCCCTAAAAACACATGAAAAATGATATATGGGACTTTTAAACCTATAAGCGCGTATATACGCAGGTTTGACCACTAAAACCGTGTACATCGGGATGTGTGCATAATCCAAATCCTTTTGGATTTTTCCTTGACATGGATCCAACTCATTTGACTCCTGGCCTTCCCTATGCCTTGAGATCGCTCGGATTCAACCTTTCATTATCCATTTGAAAAGCTATATAAGGAACCCCTTGGTACATTGAAGGCATAAGAGAGAATTGAGAGCAACAAAACTATAGTCCATTGTTGCCGGAACTTATGCTTGAGTCTGCATCCCTTTGTCCCTTGGAGCACTTTTTTGTTCTTACCAAGCTTGCCTTTTGCTTGTGAGATTGCTATTGAGAGATGGAGGATTGAAGTGGTGGAGGCCCAAGTGGGGGATTCAGTTTATCCGGTTCGCAGATGTGTCGTGAGAGGTTGTATCTTGTAATCTCTGATTTATATTAATAGAAATATCTTTTCCTGTCCAATAATGTGTGTTTGAATGAATATTTTATCCATGGGATTATGTCAAATGCTTGTACATTATTGATTATATATGCTAGAATAGATCTAACACCATGATATATAGAATGCTTGTATTGTTTACTTGTTGTTGAGGAAGTAACAGATCAATTCAAGCTGAATATTGGAAAGCTCAACGGGGATCTACTTCAACCGTCCGGAATAAGGTACGAGGTATGATCCTTTAGTGTTAGACATTTAATTTCTATTTCATATTGGAAAGGATTGATTTCTGGAGTCAAGCTATTTGTTGTGGTACCCCAAGCCATAGGAATTTCTCTCTGTAACAGAATTGGCGACTCCGCTGGGGAGTTCCTAGTAGTTGTCCTTTGGGGGTTGTTTTCTCGGCATTCAATGAATTTGAATTGTTCTTTCTGTCTTGTTTCTATGTCAGGTATGGGGGCATGTATGCCTGGTAGAGTCTGATTGGTGTGAAGTTTGTCTCGGCCTGTCTGTTTTCCTTGATTTTATGCACCTTTCTTCCTGTACGCGAGTTTTTGACTTACAGTCGCATATACACGCAGTTTCCTCTGCGATTTTCGTGTATAGACGTGGGTTTACTACGAACAGTGGCATATGCCTTTGATTTTTCCTTTTCGGGGAAGATAATTGGTTGCTGGGTGAATTCTAATATTTGCTGAGTCTCCTTTGGCACTACCTGGGTTTGCTTAGACCTCTGTTTCTGACCAGAAACGTTTTTTTTTAGGCTAAATTTTTCTTTTTTAAGAAAGTTCTTGTCATGGCATTTTCGATTTTTTGTTTGAGATTAATGCATTAGAGTTCTTTTACCTTAGTGCTTTGCTTGAGTGCTGTTTGGGTGTGCTTGCAGAGTCTAGGGGTCGTAGGATCATTCTTTTGCTTTTTGCATCTCGGTTATTTTCAAAAAATCCAAAAACATTTGCTTATCATCATGCATTGCATTTTGCACTTTGCATTGTACTTGCATTAGATTTGCTTTGGAGTAATTGTTAGGACTTCATATAGGAAAATTTGCATTTATCATTTGAAGAAGAATTGTGCATTTTACATAGTAGCATACCCTATTTTCATGGACACAATGCATTTGCATTGATTGTTAGGTGTGCATTTTACTTCATGTTGCGTCATAACACCACTAGTTGCACGATCATATCCCTTTTTTTAGTAATAAAGCCAACTAAAATCAACGCTAAATAAAATAAATTACACTCTTTTCTTTTCTAGGGTGCACCAACAAGCTTAGGTTTTAGGATCTTGGAATAGTTCATTGTAAGTCAATTCTCCAAGATCACTAAACAACAAAATCTAGGTGTCTGTCCAGGTGAGTGTGTGAAATCCTTGGTATAGCCAGTGTTTCTCAAGATCCTCCTCTCAAAAGGGAGTTAAGCACGAGGTAGTGTGAGCGGTTATTGATTGGGATGACCCCTAGTCATAACTGAGTAGCACCGGAGATATTTCTAGGATTGTATTCGTATTTGGGGGCTCTTTCGAGAGTTTTGGGCTTTGCTACCCTGCCCATACGGTCAATCCTGCCTGCGACTGTCCGCCTGAGCATTGATTATATTGAGGTGACCTTAGTGGCCTTACCTAGGATATCGAGGGGGTACTTTGCAAGGGTTATTCTGCAGGTGTCTCGGCCAGGTTGGGGTCGGATAGCACAGTTGCTTTACGCGTTGAAGTTGAGAGACACAATAATTGGTTATGTACCTCCGCTTGTTGTGTATGGGAGTCTCAAGCCTCTCCTAGGAAAGACATACCTGCTTCATTCAGGAGCTCACTTATCTAGCCCTTGTTTGCTTGCATTTGGCTTTAGATTTTATTAGTGATTGCTCTGTGCACGATAGTTGGCCTAGGGTTTACATAAATAGAGAGTCTTTGCTATTTTTTGAGTCATTGTGGATTCGAGTGTGGTTCCTCGCCGTTCTCATCGTTTAGCAGGACTTCCTCCTTCTACTTCTCCTCCTCCTTTGGGAGAGAGACCTAGATAGTCTAGGTGGACTATTTCACACATTGATTCACACACCATGGGAGACCGTTTAGAGGATATTCCTGAACCACCTCCTCCCATTCGTGTAGATGATGGGGAATTTACTCCTACTTATGATCCTTCACCCGACTTAGCTGAGTTAGGTCCTATGATTTCTGAGATAGGACCCTTGCATGATAGACCTACTCACTCCAGGTCTGATTCCCCATTGACGCGTTACCGGTATGGAATGCCAGAGGATGCCGAGACTCATTTTGAACCTGCCAGCACTAGCTACGGTAGTTATGCTACATCTAGTTTCCTTGCACATGATTTGACATTCCATGTCAAATCCGATTTTGAGCCTAACACTATGCTTGGGCGCACTCTCATTCCTTACCATGCGGAGAGGTTTGGGAGCACTAGTCACATTGCACCTTCCATACCAATGGTGGAAGCTACATTGTATCTCCCTCCTAGGTCTAGGGTTAGTGATCTGATTAGGATACCAGATCCGAGACCAGTGACGATAGGCGGTAGTACATATATTATTACTCATATTCCTTCATCCTCGGTCCCTAGTTCTTCAAATGTACATCCTCCACCTTATTCACATGGTCCTTCAAGCCGGTATATGGCTACGAGTCAGGTCCGTACTGCGGTTACTCGACCGATTGTGTCTCAAGTTCACATACTGCCCACTACATCGGGAGGCTATGTCCATGCTTCTAGAGGTCATCTTACTACTTCCGGGGCATATATCCCTACTTCCGAAGCGTATCTTCCTACCTATGAAGTGTCTCATGGGGCATCGCATGCGATGACCTATGGACCTTATTATGGGACGCAGTATGGACAGGTTTCTTCACCTTATGGAGGCGGGTATCAACAACCTGCTTACTCTCCTAATTATGGATTTGTAGCCCCTACTAGTCAAGGTACACCATACTATGGTACTTCCATGCCACCCTATACGGGTCAGACAGGATGAGGACACTATGGCCAAGGCCATGGTGGTAATCAACCCTATATGAACTAGGGAGCAGTACATCGACCTCATCATCCTAGGCTCCCTTTTCTTGTGACACTTAATATTCCTGACTTATCGAGACTGACGAACGATCCTGTGGCTCATGACACGGCTTGGCCGGTTGTCCCTACCAAGATTCCTTCGGACATACCTAAGTTTGAAGGAAAACCGGGAGAGGATCCAAGCGAACATGTTACTACGTTTCACCTATGGTGCTCTTCGAATTCATTACATCAGGACTCAGTCCGTTTGAGACTATTTCCATGCACCCTCACAGGGGCTGCTGCGAAATGGTATATAGAGTTACCTAAGGGAGCTTTTGCTTTGTTCGATGACCTTGCGATGAATTTTCTTAATCACTTCCAGCTACCAGTGCGCTATGACATTGGTACTGAACTCTTGTCGACATTTTGGCAAGATAAAGCCACACATATTTTTGATCATATTCAAGAGTGGCATAGATGGAAGAGATTAATTAAAGCTTTTATACCGCTGGAATTCCTCCTCGAGTGGTTCCTCAAGTCGTTATTGCCATATATAGCGAAGGATGTTTCCACATCCAGAGTGCAGAATAAGGAACAAGAAATTTTTAGGGAGCAGGAACTGGACTTGATCTATGCTCAGTCCAGTTTGTTGTATGAGATTATCCCCAATGTCCCTCATTCTAGTTTCGATCCCAAGTCAAACATGGACCACATGCCGATGGCATTGTGGGTTGTGCAAGTGCAAAACCTGCAGATTCGGTTGCAAAACAAGTTAGTCAATTGTCACTCAACCAATCTGCTTTGGGACAAGCTACGACTTCGTCTCAACCCGCCCAAATGGTGAATGTACTTTCTTTGCAATCGTCGGACCAGAAGGGTAACCAGCAGCTCAGACGGAATAGAAAAAAGGGTAAAAATAATAATCGAAAGGGTGGGAATAAGAATGAGAATGCTAACAATAGTGACAAGAATGGTAGAAATGCTGGGGGGGACAAGCAAGCGAAACGTAAGGTTAAGTTCCCTTGCAAGCTATGTAAGGACGATCACCTCACTTACTTGTGCCCTCGGATTGAAGAAGCTTCGAGATTCTTAGCACAAGGCCCAGCTGTGCTAACTAAACCTTTACCGCATAATCAAAATATGAACTCAAAGTCCCATGACTAGTCTAGTGATGATGATCCACCGGAGGGTAGTGGTCATGGGTGCATTAACATGGTCCGTGCTGCAAAATTTGTGACTCGTGCAAAAGATTATAGTTCGTCATAACCCAGCCCAAGCAAAGAGCTTGATCCACCAGGTTCCCCTTTGCGCATTGAGAAACCTACGGATAAACCTTAGGCTGCACCTCACATTCCTAAGGGAGTCCTTAAGCATTCAGGGCATAATCCAAATGCCCAAGCCGCCCAAAATTATTCAGTTGTCGAGGATTTGGGCCATACTCCTTGTGCGATGTCTGCATTGGAAGTGCTTCAGAGTTGTCCTTCGCAAAGGAAGGCGTTGATTTCTTCCCTTGGTGTGAAGGATGATGATTCTTTCTCTGTGATCAAATTTGAAACTGCAGGACTTCAGCCTCGCTTGCCCTACTATGTGTCTCTTTTGGTGCACGTAGAATGTCTTGGTATGACCGTCAAATGTACTGTGATAGACGAGGGTGCTACTGCTTCTATGATGTCTTTGGCCTGTCGGAAGGGTCTCGGTTCCCCTGAGCTGTCTAAATCAGCGACTATGTTAACTGCGTTCGATCGGATATATTTTAGACCGCACGACATCCTTCCTTCCCTTAAAGTCCATTTGGGGGGGAAGACCATTGCGATAGAGGTTGAGGTGGTTGATGCGCCCCTTGACTATAATCTCTTGCTGGGTAGGAACTGGATGTACAGTATGCAAGCTGTTGCTTCTTCCTTGTTTCGCGTTGTATGCTTTCCACATAACGGGAATATCGTAATGATTGATCAAATTACATTCAAGAATCCGTCTGTTACCGTATCTTTGGGAGCTTTGATCCCGATCATTGAGCACTCTTAGCTGGAAACTGGGAGTGTGGGTGTAGGCATGTATCCATCCCTCATGGGAAGCTTTAGTTGTCCTACACCGATCCTCATGATAGGATCTAGTTCCAATAAGGCTTCGACTTCTATGACATCGATGTCTTTTCGCACGACTCATATGGAAGACCCTTGGATTCTTCCTACACCGAGTACTTCGAGTGAGCCTGTCGAGACGAGCGTGCCATTGCCTACAGCCATGATAGCTTATCAAGGTAATCTCAAGAGTGTTGCAAATCCTAGTCCTTCCTCTTCATGGATGGAGGAGGAGGACCCGTATGTGCTGCCGACATGGGCAGTACAGTCTTCTCATGCCCACGACTACCTTGATATGATTTTCCCTTCAGATGAAGTGATTATTGAGGCTATGTCGGGAGTTGAGCCACCATGGGAGGAACTTCATCATAGATCATACTTTCTTCCAGAGCTTGACCATTTGGAGCATGAGGATTTTAGGGTAGTTCTTAGTCAGAGAGTTGGTAGTCCTGTGGTTCCATTAAGCTCTCCTGGTCTAATGGCTGATGGAAACATGGCAAACATATCTTCAACGATTCCTATCAACATCTCTCACAATCTTGGCACGATAGAGAATGTCTATATTGGGGCGGAATGTTCCCATGCTAAGATTCTGGAATATACTGAGCTATTCAAGGAATTCCGTGATATTTTTGCTTGGTCTTACGATGAGATGCCAGGTATTGACCCTCGTATTGTCGAGCATAAGATTAAGACTTACCCCAATGCTAAGCCTGTTCGACAATGTTTACGTGTGGTGAATCCTAGGAAAGCACCCGCCATTAAGGAAGAGATAGAGAAACTGTTGAAATCCGGTTTCATCAATCCTGTTCCCTTAATGGAGTGGGTTTCAAACCCCATTCCGGTGGATAAGAAGTAGGGAGCAATCCGCATATGCACTTATTTCTGTGATTTGAATCGTGCATGTCCTAAGGATAACTTCCCCACACCATTTATAGATCAGATTTTGGATGAGTGTGTGGGTAGCGAGGTGTTCTCCTTTATGGATGGTTTTTCTGGGCATAATCAGATACAGATTAAACCTGAGGACCAACACAAGATTGCATTTATTTTTCCTTGGGGAACGTTCGCATATCGAAAAATGCCTTTCAGCCTTAAAAACGCCGGAGCTACATTTCAGTGGGCAATGACCTTGATTTTCCACGATCTCAAGTCAATTATCGAGGTGTTTTTGGATGATCTCACTGCTCATTCTCATATGAGAATGTGTCATCCCTATCACTTGAGATTGGTATTCGAAAGATGCCGGCACTATTTAGTTAGATTAAATCCTCATAAGTGCATCTTTTGCGTGAATTCAGGTCGTTTGTTAGGATTCATCGTTTCGAAAGAGGGTATAAGAGTTGACCCTTTGAAGGTTGAGGCAATACTTCAGTTGTCTCCCCCGAAGAATATTCGTCATCTTCAGTGTTTTCAAGGCATGGAAAACTTCTTATGAAGATTTGTTGTCAACTTTGCCAATTTGACTAGAGGATTCATGCGTCTCTTGAAGAAGGATACTCCCTTTTATTGGGATGAGTGAGCCCAGGAGTCCTTCGATGCACTCAAGCGAGCCCTAGCATCGGCCCCGGTGATTAGTCCCTAAAACTATAGCCGTGATTTCTTATTATATGTGGCCGCATGTTTAGAGACGATTGGTATGGTCTTGGTTCAAGAGGATGAGGAGCTCCAAGAGCATGTCATATATTATCTGAGCCAAAACCTTATTGACGCAGAGATTCATTATTCTCATGTCGAGAAGCTTACTTTAGCTACCGTACATGCGGTTCAGCGTTTGAGACATTATATTCTCCTTCTCCAGACCTTGGTTGTGGCCCATGTCAATCCATTTCAATTCATCCTTACCCGAAGGATGATTGGGGGAAAGTATAAAAAATGGATTGTCATTCTACAAGAATTTGATCTCAAGTTTGTTTCGGCAAAATCGAAGAAGTCTTTAATATTTGCAGAGCTTATATTGGATTTTTCGAGCGAGGCCAAGGAGTTGGTTTGTAAAGATACGTTTATCGATGAACACATATTCTTAATCTCAACGTTAGACCCATGGTATGGGGATATCATAATATATTTACAAACACTGAAGACCCCTACTCACCTCCCGCGAGATGAACAACGACGATTACGTCGTGTCTCTAAGAACTACCTCATAGTGGATAATACTTTGTACTGCCGTGGGGTAGATTCCATTTTACAACGTTGTTTAACTCATGGCGAGGCTGAGGTTGTGTTGAATGATTGCCATGGAGGGGCGTGTGGTGGTCATTTATCTGGGATTTCTACAACTCAAAAGATTTTAAGAGCGGGTTATTTCTAGCCATCGATCTTCAAGGATTGTGTTGATGTGGTCAAGAGGTGCCACCCTTTCCAGGTGTTCACACGTAATATGCACTTGAAACCTGCCCCGTTACATCCCATTATCACCGCTGGTCCCTTCACTAAGTGGGGGCTTGATTTTATGGATTGCAACCCAGCTTCGGCTAGGGGGCACCATCACATTATAGTGGCTGTTGATTATTTCACGAAATGGGCTGAGACTATGCCTACAGTAAAATCCAACGGTGAGACATCCGCTCACTTTGTATTCAACCAAATTATTACTCGGTTTAGGATTCCAAAAGAGCTTTTCACTGACCATGGATCGCACTTTCAGAACCGTATGATGGAAAAGTTGGCATCGAATTTAGGGTATAAGCAAGAGCACTCTTCTTCTTACTACCCCCAAGCGAATGGACAGGTAGAGGCAGTGAATAAATAACTCAAATCCATTCTCCAAAGAACGATCGCACAAAGCAAGAATAATTGGCACATTATGTTATATCCTGCTTTGTGGGCATATTGAACCGTGGTTAAGACTGCCACTGGTTTTTCTCCATATCATCTTGTACATGGAGTGGAGTCAATATTGCCGGTTGAATGTGAAATTCCTTCGTTGAAGCTAGCTGTGGAACTCTTACCAGACACTTCACCTTTGGAGGAGTGTTTGGTTCACCTTGAGCAACTCGATGAGCAGCGTCTGGATGCCTTGGTGGCTCTAGAGGTTAATAAGCATCGCGTTAAGGTCCAGTACGATAAGTCTGTCCATCCAAGAGTGTTTAGTGAAGGATACTTGGTCCTTTTGTGGGATCAATCGAAAGAACCCTTAGGGGCAGGGAAATTTAATCCTATGTGGCGTGGTCCTTACGTGGTCAAGCGTGTTTTAGAGAAGGGTGCTTATGAGTTAGTGTATTACGAAGGAACAGCTTTGGCGGAGCCTAGAAATGGGCTCTATCTCAAAAAATACTATGCATAATCTTTAGCCAAGGCTACTTGTTGTATATTATTGTACATCTTTGCATAGTTAGGTCTTTTTCTTATCGTGATCAGGTTTGTGATTAGTTTCCATTTCTTTTGGCAGATGTCAATGGAATCTTCCACCTACATAGGATTCGCGGATGGTGCAAGCCATCACACTCAACACTCAGCCTCTGTTGCTTGGGTGATTTATACTCCTATGGGTCAGGTACTGTCTTCAGGAGGTTTATGTCTACAGCCATCTTCCAACAATGTTGCTGAATATAGCGCCATTATTGAGCTTCTACGGGATGCCATTCTACATGGCGTTCTATTTCTTTAGGTACATCTTGATTCGGAGTTAGTAGTGTCACAGCTCAATGGTTTGTACCATGTTATAGATCCGACGTTATTGAGAATATTCTTACGTGTGAGATTGTTAGAGCAGCAATTTGACAATATAACATATATACACATTCCAAGAAATAATAATCAAGTTGTTGACTCATATGCTAACTACGTGTTATATTGGCATTTGTTTCATTCATAATAAATTAATCACAAACATAATTTTTACACTTGTAAATAAATAAATCGATCACCATAAAAATTTTTATACATCAAAAATGTGGTAATACATAGTGTCATGATACAAAGTCGAGGATTTTAAGCCACCATCATATAATACACGGTCGTACAAAATGTATACACTCCCAGGTGTCTAATCTTGTGGAGGAGGAGGAGGGTTGTGATCATGGAACGTCACTACGGCTCTAGCTAGCCATCGAAATAAATGCACCCATGCACATGGTACACCCACCACCTGCCACTGCATGGCCTCAGGCAAGTCCTTGACTTGCGCCATGGGAACTCTATGAGTCAGTCTCACAAAGTTGGTATGAATGCTCAGGAGCGTTCACTCCGCATCCACACCCGTGATGTCATCTCCTCTTCCCCTCCGTCTATGATGAGGGAATCCCTCTGGCCACCGTGGTCCCACATCTGCACACAAATGGTAGATGTCACTATGTGTTTTTGCGCAAAAACACGTCTTTTTGCTTCCATAAAATCAAGAAAATACAAAAAAATTCAATAGCTAATTTTTTTTTTTAAAGAGTGAGGGTCGAGATTCGTTACCTATATCGCCATATGCCGATTCTGGTGGCAATGGCATGTTCAGATCCGCCCAGAAATATATCCCTGCATAGGGGTAGTCATCAATGGAAACTATATGTCATCGCCACCATGGAAAGAAGTTAGCTGGATATGGGTTGGCCACCCTACCACCCCCCAATCTGCGCATAGCATCTGCCCAACGCCGTTGGGCCGGATCTCGAACCCCGTGGAGAGGAACGTCCACTCTAGGGCTCAATCCTGGAACACGCTCGAAGAAAAGTGTGCTCAAGATACTGCTGAACTCGAAGTTTCGCACCCTGCCTTCCTTACACTCGCTGAGCTAGTGTTTCCTATTGCTCAGTAGTGTAGTACTCTAGTCATAGATTGTGGGTCTCATGCACTCCACTGCATAGAACATCAGAGGCCACGAGGCCTGGTGGAGTGATGCTAAGCCGGCTATCCTGCCCAGTGTCAATAATATGGCCTTTAGGCCCAGCACCTATATAGCATTGGTAGGGACCTGACTCCCCACCTTCTCGGTGTCTGGATAACAATACATTGCAATGTACTCGTCGATATTCAGGCCACCCCCTGGCCCACCTCGGGAATGAAGGTTCACCACCTCCCCTTGTCTAGAAAGCTCTGTAATAAAGTATATGTCCTCCACCTCTGTGGTGAGGGACATCCCATCAATATGAAAGGTCTCCGAGTCTGGATCCCAATAGTCTACCAGTATCTGTAGCAGTCTTGGTTTGGCCCTCAAACCACCAAGACACCAAAAATTATAGAGTCTGCATGCATGAAGAGCTTGTTGAGCCATTAAGTCGGCCCTTACTGCTTCCTCTACTTCACCATTGTTACGGAGAGAAATTCCTATGGCTTGGGGTACCACAACAGACAGCTTGACTCCAGAAATCAATCCTTTCCAATATGCAATAGAAATTAAATGTCTAACACTAAAGGATCAGACCTCGTACCTTATTCTGGACGGTTGAAGTAGATCCCCATTGAGCTTTCCAATCTTTAGCTTGAATTGCTATATTACTTCCTCAACAACAAGTAAACAATACAAGAATTCTATATATCATGGTGTTATATCTATTCTAGCATATATAATCAATAATGTAAAAGCATTTGACATAATCCCATGGATAAAATATTCATTCAAATACACATCATTGGACAGGAAAAGATATTTCTATTAATATAAATCAGAGATTACAAGATACAACCTCTGATGACACGTCTGCGAACCAGAGAAACTGAATCCCCCATTTGGGCCTCCACCACTTCAATCCTCCATCTCTCGATAGCAAGCTCACAAGCAAAAGGAAATCTTGGGAAGAACACAAAAGTGCTCCAAGGGACAAAGGGATGCAGACTCAAGCATAAGTTCCGTCAACAATGGACTATAGTTTCTTTTCTCTCAATTCTCTCTTATGCCTTCATTGTACCAAGGGGTTCCTTATATAGCTTTTCAAAGGGGCAATGAAAGGTTGAATCCGAGTGATCTCAAGGCATATGGAAGGCCAGGAGTCAAATGAGTCGGATCCATGTCAAGGAAAACTCCAAAAGGATTTTGACTATGCACACATCCCGATGTACGCGGTTATATGGTTCAAACTCGCGTATGTACGTGCTTATAGGTTTAAAAGTCACATATATCATTTTTCCTGTGTTTTTAGGGATGATCAAGGAAACATCAAAGGAGAAAAAGTGGTCCATAGGGTCCAAGGAGTCTGCAGCGGGACAGGGGAAGGCCATACAAAGTGTGATTCACCTGGAGTGGTGAAATCCGC
Source organism: Pseudotsuga menziesii (assembly GCA_001517045.1). Classification (NCBI taxonomy): domain Eukaryota; kingdom Viridiplantae; phylum Streptophyta; class Pinopsida; order Pinales; family Pinaceae; genus Pseudotsuga; species Pseudotsuga menziesii. The sequence continues at coordinate 239,117 of LPNX010091621.1, forward strand.
TATAACAGATGCCCCCTAATGTATGAGATCAGAGGGGTTATACGATGGCTGAAATACATTATAATTCCATCCCAGAAGTGGATTGATGAAGGATCCCAAATGGAAGACCAACCACCCAATCATCATAGTACAATAATACAACTCTGCATATAACTGCAAGTACATATAGGAGTCCTGGATACATAAGAGTACAATGGCCATGAATAGGCATGATACATGATGTCACATATGTGGTCATAGCCACGTACAATATACATAGATCAGAATCTCCATGATGAAGATATATAAAGGACCATGATCTCCAAAATGGTTGAAGATATATAATAGATCAAGATCTCCATAGTGGCTGGAAATGTCTGACATATACTGGAATCAAGTCACGAGAGCTGAAATCTCATGAACATTGGCACGATCAAGGAGGTAGCATATAAGAGATGCCATGATTCTGGAAAGTCTTCTACACAAACCGCTATGAGTACATGTCCTACTATGCGAATAGAGGTGTTGAGGTCAAACATAGTAGTCCATCATCTGATTATTGGTCATTAATGTATACCATTAACATACGCAATATCACCCACCATGATGAAAATGGGAATCAAGGTAATAGAGTGCAAACTAACAAGTGTGAATAAATGTGTTGAGGTCGAACACTTGATAGGATCCATCGATCAGGGGACATTGATGTATTCCCAAGAAACTGTCCATGGCGAGAGAACCTGCCACTGATGACTGCAAGTCTCAAGGCACTCAAAATGACTCTAGATTCCAATCCCAGAATAAATGATCTAAAGTTGATGGGATGAAATCCGCTGGAAGGAGGGCATTAAGGAATTCCCCATCATCCAACACGAGGTACCCAACAAAGCTATATAATGTGGAAGGACTTGATCATAAGGTGCACAAACCAGTAACTGTACCGGGAATGGCCGACATGCAAAGTCAAGATAACTGAGGAATGGTTGACTCAGTTTTCAACTTCCTTTGAAAAAGAGCATAACGGCGTATGGTGACTGAATGAAGGCAACATAGACTTGATATGCAAGCTGGGACATCCCTGTGACACAGGAGGCATCAACAGAGGCTCCATGGGGACTGGAAGCTTAACTAGTCGGTGGAGATAAACTCAGATAAATGAGTACAACTCCTAAAGTCAAACTATAACCCAACCAATGGATGTGATCTACAGTACTCTGTTCGAAGGCGACACGACTCGACATCTGCCACAGATAACATCTTTCCTTGTCCGACTTTTTGGTTTTTTTGATTTTTTTTTTGGACTTTTTCAGTTATTTGAAAAGATTGAAGAAATAATAAACTAGAGTTATAGTTACAAACTAGGAGGATACAAGTGTCATAATGTCAAACAAACTAGTTCCAAGCAGTGGAACATACCTATGCTCAATGCAAGGATACATGTGTAGGATATCGACACTCGGGGAAAAATCCCCTCCCAGTAAAAAGGGAATCAAGTTGCGAAGGATATAAAAAATGGCTTTGCATGGCTAGATATGAGATAAGCTCGGGCTATATGGCTGAAATGCAATGTCAGGGGAGCTGGCATAAAGCTCAATAAGGCAGGAAAAGCTCATGATAATGCATTCACAACTTGACATGAGGGAGTCCTGAGGGAAATAGGCCAGCATAAGATCAAGAGGAGTATGAGGCTCTTGCGAAATGTCATGGTAGTACTATACAATGGACTCCCATGCCCTAAAGGAGAAAACGTCGGCATGGGCACCAAATGAAAATAAGGCACTAACTAGGGTACCCATGTAAGGTGAAGCTCTACCACTCACATCATGCCACTTCTAAAGTAGCAAGAAGGTTCCGTGACATAATAGAGTGGGTTTGTACCTAAGGCCATGATGAGATGGTCATAAGGTAATGCATAAGTGCAAGCGGATGTGACATCCTAACCTCTATGCCAGTTCAAACATAATACCTGTGATAGGCATGAACAGGTCAAAACCTCGGAGAGAGTGTACAAAAATTGGACCCTACATGACAACCATATAAGTCCAAAACAACCCAAAATAGTCAATAAAGAATCCAAACTATAGGATATAGGGAGGAATGATCATGACAAAAACACCCAAAGGAAATAATGCGGTGAACAATGGGACATAAAAAAGGAAAGTAAGGTGTAGACCCAACGTTCACACATCCACTACCACCCCCGTGAGGGTGACCATCGGTGTAAAGACCGAGCGAAGGGAATAAAAATCCTCCACAAATGGAGTAGAGGATGGAATATGACCATTCCCAAATATATGAGCATAGTAAGGGGTTGTGATGCCCCCAAGTTTGACACCAGGGTCCATACTAGGACCAAGAATGGGTGATAGGATACCAGGCATGCCAAAAATAAAAGGACCCAAACTTAAGAGAGCATAAATATACTCAAGTAACCACGATCCCAAAGGCCACCTAGTGCACAAAGAGCACACTCCTAAGAAAATCTACAGCCAAAATACAAGCAAACTAAGAGGAGGATATGTGAGCTCCCGAATGCAGCAGGTATGTCTCACCTAGGAGAGGCTCGAAACTCCCATACACTACAAGCAGAGGTACGTAACCAATTATAGTGGCCCTCAGCTTCAACGCATAAAGCGGCTGTGATTTTTGACCTCTACCTGGTCGGGACACTCGCAGAATAACCCCTGCAAAGTACCCCCTCGATATCCTAGGTAAGGCCACTAAGGTCACCTCAATATAATCAATGCTCATGCGGACAGCCACAGGTGGGATTGACCGTATGGGCAGGGTAGCAAAGCCCAAAACTCTCGAAAGAGCCCCTAGATACGAATACAATCCTGGAAATATCTCCGGTGCTACTTAGTTATGACTAGGGGTCATCCCAATCAATAATTGCTCACACTGCCTCACGCTTAACTTCCTTTTGAGGGGAGGATCCTGAGAAACATTGGTTATACCAAGGATTTAACACACTCACCTGGACAAACACATACATGTTGTTGTTTAGTGATCTTGGAGAATTGACTTACAATGAACTATTCCAAGATCCTAAAACCTAAGCTTGTTGGTGAACCCTATAAAAGAAAAATGTGTAGTTCATTTTAAATTAAGCGTTGATTTTAATTGGCTGTAATTACTCAAAGGGAAATGGTCGTGCAACTAATGAAGTTATGACTCAACAGTGAATTAAATATGCACACCATAACAAACAATGCTAAGTGCAATCTTTGTCAAATGAAAAATAGGGTATGCCACTACATGAGATGCATAAATATATATTCCTTTCCGAATGTCAATGCAATTCTTCCTATATGAAAGCCTAAAAACAATTCTCATCCAAGCAATCCAATGCAAGTACCTCCTCAAATCCATATCTAAGATGCAACTAAGAGTGCAACTACTTTGTATTTTTCAATATAAAAGAATGAAAGATGCAATAAAAGTCATCTAAAACTCTCAGTCTCTGCAGCAAGTATAAAAGACAAGCCCAGCAAGACACCGAGACAAAAAGAGTAATGCACTAATGGAAAAACAAAAAGGATAAATGACTAAAACTACTTTCAAATAAAAATCAATGAAAAAGCAGTCTCTGGTCACAAAAGAAGCATCCAATAAACAACATCAGACCCAAGGAAGTCCCAACCACACTCACAACCCACCCAACAACTTCCCACAATATCAAACTCACCAAAAAAGAGGATGTATGCAACTGTTTAAAGAACAGTTGCATATATACACGACTTTTGGCCAAAAACCTGAGTTTATACGCATATTTTGGCCAAAAACCTACGTGTATACATGAATTTTGGCCAAAAATCCATGTATGTATGCAACTTTTGGCCAAAAACCTGCGTATACAGAGAAGGCAGTGGTAAAAAGTAGGCCAAGGGTCAAACCAATAAAGGGGAGTGTCAATGGATGAACATACTATAACATGCAACACAGAAACAACGAGAAAAAAAGAGAAAGTCAATAATATCAAGCCCATTCTATTACGGAGAGAAATTCCTATGGCTTGGGGTACCACAACAGACAGGTTGACTCCAGAAATCAATCCTTTCCAATATGCAATAGAAATTAAACGTCTAACACTAAATGATCAGACCTCGTACCTTATTTCGAACGGTTGAAGTAGATCCCCGTTGAGCTTTCCAATCTTCAGCTTGAATTGCTATCTTACTTCCTCAACAACAAGTAAACAATACAAGCATTCTATATATCATGGGGTTAGATCTATTCTAGCATATATAATCAATAATGTAAAAGCATTTGACATAATCTCATGGATAAAATATTCATTCAAATACACATCATTGGACATGAAAAGATATTTCTATTAATATAAATTAGAGATTACAAGATACAACCTCTGACGACACGTCTGCGAACCAGAGAAACTAAATCCCCCACTTGGGCCTCCACCACTTCAATCCTCCATCTCTCAATAGCAAGCTCACAAGAAAAAGGAAAGCTTGGGAAGAACACAAAAGTGCTCCAAGGGACAAAGGGATGCAGACTCAAGCATAAGTTCCCGCAATAATGGACTATAGTTTCTTTGCTCTCAATTCTCTCTTATGCCTTCAATGTACCAAGGGGTTCCTTATATAGCTTTTCAAAGGGGTAATGAAAGGTCGAATCCGAGTGATCTCAAGGCATATGGAAGGCCAGGAGTCAAATGAGTCGGATCCATGTCAAGGAAAACTCCAAAAGGATTTGGACTATGTACACATTCCGATGTACGCGGTTATATGGGTCAAACCCGCGTATCTACGCGCTTATAGGTTTAAAAGTCGCGTATAGCATTTTTCATGTGTTTTTAAGGATGATCAAGGAAACATCAAAGGACAAAAAGTGGTCCATAGGGTCCAAGGAGTCTGCAGCGGGACAGGGGAAGGCCATACAAAGTGTGATTCACCTGGAGTGGTGAAATTCGCTATAACAACCATGCTCACGCTCTCTCCATTCTAGCACCATCCTGCAAAAGAAATTGGAAATTTGTCTATTAGTTTAGTGAAAAATCATATGCGCGGCCTCATACGCGACTGTTTTGAAAACAACCGTGTATGTACGCGGGTTTAAGGCCCTTTTCCACATATGTCCAGCCCTATACGCGGAAAAAACCTCGATTTCCGCGTGGGCCGCAGCGCTCATTTTGGGATGGCCTAAAAAACTCATTTGACCATGAAAATCTATAAAAATTATATCAAAACTCAAGAGGAGAGCATGAGTAAATACCTGGAAGAAACGGTTGTGAATTCCGCCCGTTGGATCTCCTAGAATTTGCAGTTGAAAATCAGAGCTCAAATGGGTAAAAGTTTCAAATGATTTATATTTTTTACTATTTATAGAAAAAATTTCAAATATTTGAAAATTTTTACCCCCTTCCCTATAGTTTCGACATTTTCTAACCATTTTGGACCGTTTTTGACATAATTGGTGTTGTAGAAGACCTTTTTCAGTGCCGTTTCAGCCGTTGGATTGACCCGTTCATGTCGATCTCAGGTATCATGTCTAAACTGGCATATAGGTTAGGTTTCACCACCGTTTGTATTTTGCATGACCTTGTGACCATATCATCATGACCTTAGGTACGAACCCACTCTATTATGTCACAGAACATTCTTGTTGCTTTAGAAGTGGCATAATACGAGTGGTAGAGCTTCACCTTACATGGGTACCCTAGTTAGCGCCTTATTTGCATTTGGTGCCCATGCCGATGGTTTCTCCTTTAGGGTGTGGGAGTCCGTTGTATAGTACTGCCATGACATTTCGCAAGAGCCTCATACTCCTCTTGATCTTATGCAAACCTATTTCCCTCAGGACTCCCTCATGTCAAGTTGTGAATGCATTATCATGAGCTTTTCTTGCCTTATTGAGCTTTACGTCGACTCCCCTAACATTGCATTTCAGCCATATAGCCCGAGCTTGTCTCATATCTAGCCATGCAGAGCCATTTTATATATCCTTCGCAGCTTGATTCCCTTTTTACTAGGAGGGGATTTTCCCCCAAGTGTCAATATCCTACACATGTATCCTTGCATTGAGCATAGGTATGTTCCACTGCTTGGAGCTAGTTTGTTTTCCCTTGTGACACTCATCTCCTCCTAGTTTGTAACTATAAAGCTAGTTTATTATTATTTCAAGCTTTTCAAATAACTGAAAAAGTCCAAAAAAATAAAAAAACCAAAAAGTCAGACAAGGAAAGATGTTATCTTTGGCAGCTGTCAAGTTGTGTCGCCTTCAAACAGAGCACTGTATATCACATCCATTGGTTGGGTTATAGTTTGAATTTAGGAGCTATACTCGTTTATCTAAGTTTATCTCCACCGACTGGTTAATCTTTCAGTCCCTATGGAGCCTTTGTTGATGCCTCCCTTGTCACAGAGATGTCCCAGTTTGTATATCGAGTCTATGCTTCCTTCATTCAGTCACCATACACCGTTATGCTCTTGTTCGAAGGAAGTTGAAACCTGAGTCGACCATTCCTTAGTTATCTTGACTTTGCATGACAGCCATTCCCGGTACAATTACTGGTTCGTGCACTTTATGATCGATTCCTTCCACATTATACAGCTTTGCTGAGTACCTCATGTTGTATGATGGGGGATGCCTTAATGCCCTCCTTCCAGTGGATTTCATCCCATCGACTTCAGATCATTTATTCTGGGATTGGAGTCTAGAGTCATTTTGAGTGCCTTGAGACTTGCAGTCATCAGTGGCAGGTTCTCTCACCATCAACAGTTTCTTGGGAATACATCAATGTCCCCTGATCGATGGACCCTTTCAAGTGTTTGACCTCAACACATTTATTCACACTTGTTAGTTTACACTCTAGTACCTTGATTCCCATTTTCATTATCAGTGGGTGATCTTGCGTCTGTTAATGGTATACATTAATGACCAGTAATCAGATGATGGACTACTATGTTCGACCTCGACACCTCTATTCACATAGTAGGACATGTACTCGTAGCAGTTTGTGTAGAAGACTTTCCAGATTGGTGGCATCTCTTATATGCTACCTCCTTGATTGTGCCAGTGTTCATGAGATTTCAGCTTTCGTGACTTGATTCCAGTATATGTCAGATATTTCCAGCCACTATGGAGATCTTGATCTATTGTATATCTTCAGCCATTTTTGAGATCATGGTCCTTTGTATATCTTCATCATGGAGATTCTGATCTATGTATATTGTACGTGGCGATGACCACTTATGTGATATCATGTATCATGCCTATTCATGGCCATTGTACTCTTATGTATCTGAGACTTCTATATGTATTTGTAGTTGTATGCAGAGTTGTATTATTGTACTATGCTGATTGGGTGGCTGGTCTTCCATTTGGGATCCTTCATCACTCCACTTCTGGGATGGACTTATAATTTATTTCGGCCATCGTATGACCCCTCTGACCTCACACATTAGGGGGCATCTGTTATAGCGGATTTCACCACTCTAGGTGAATCACACTTTGTATGGCCTTCCCCTGTCCCGCTGCAGACTCCTTAGACCCTATGGACCACTTTTTGTCCTTTGATGTTTCCTTGATCATCCCTAAAAACACATGAAAAATGATATACGTGACTTTTAAACCTATAAGCGCGTATATACGCGGGTTTGACCACTAAAACCACGTACATCGGTATGTGTGCATAATCCAAATCCTTTTGGAGTTTTCCTTGACATGGATCCGACTCATTTGACTCCTGGCCTTCCCTATGCCTTGAGATCGCTCGGATTCGACCTTTCATTATCCCTTTGAAAAGCTATATAAGGAACCCCTTGGTACATTGAAGGCATAAGATAGAATTGAGAGCAACGAAACTATAGTCCATTGTTGCCGGAACTTATGCTTGAGTCTGCATCCCTTTGTCCCTTGGAGCATTTTTGTGTTCTTCCCAAGCTTGCCTTTTGCTTGTGAGCTTGCTATCGAGAGATGGAGGATTGAAGTGGTGGAGGCCCAAGTGGGGGATTCAGTTTATCCGGTTCGCAGACGTGCCGTCAGAGGTTGTATCTTGTAATCTCTTATTTATATTAATAGAAATATCTTTTCCTATCCAATAATGTGTGTTTGAATGAATATTTTAACCATGGGATTATGTCAAATTCTTGTACATTATTTATTATATATGCTAGAATAGATCTAACACCATGATATATAGAATGCTTGTATTGTTTACTTGTTGTTGAGGAAGTAAAAGATCAATTCAAGCTGAAGATTGGAAAGCTCAATGGGGTTCTACTTCAACCGTCCGGAATAAGGTACGAGGTCTGATCCTTTAGTGTTAGACATTTAATTTCTATTGCATGTTGGAAAGGATTGATTTCTGGAGTCAAGCTGTCTGTTGTGGTATCCCAAGCCATAGGAATTTCTGTCTGTAACAACAATCTCCACCACAATATCCTCGTCGAGTTATGGCTATTGTTAGTCAACCAGCGTGGAGGGCCAAAACACCACTTAATCTAGCCACACCTTTGCATGATTTACCTAAGCACCTAGAAAGGGCATTGCCAAATTTTGACCCTAGGAAAGGCATTTCCACATAAGACCACTTGCAAATTTTCTATTTAGCTCTGGAACTTTTAGGTGTTGAACATGAAGATGTTGTATGCAGGATTTTTCCACATACCTTTGAAGCTAAAGCCTCCACTTGGCTTTTTAGTTTACAATCCAATTCGATAACAAATTGGGACACTGTTGAAAGGGTGTCTAAAAGAAAAATTGGTAGTCAATGAACCATCGCCGCCCTTATGAAATAATTTCTCTCTCTGAGGATGGATAAGAAATAAAAGGTTCAATATTTCAACTAGAAGTTTGCTTCTCATCTGAGTAATTTGAGTGCTACAACAAAACCAACCGAAGAAACTTTGATAGAATACTATACTTTAGCACTATGTCCCCCTATAGCAATTTTTTTCAAAATAGCATTCAAGCGTTCATTTGGTAGAAAATTATGAGGAATCCAAACTTGATACTATAGCTAAACACACTTCAGAATCATAGGTAAAGCCAACAGTTGGAAAAAAACCCTTGTTAACTAGACCCAAGGAAGAGCATTCGAGTGATTGGAGAAAGTAGTTAAGTTTGTTCAGAAGTTAACAAATAAAATAGTAGACTTGGAAAAGGAAAAAGAAACTAGTACTTCTAAGAGGACATTCAAACCTTACTACAAGAAAAATGAAGAAAGTGGACTGTATCAACTGCCAGTATATAATTATGTTGTCCTAAATTTTAAGGAGGTAGGTATGGACCATTTTTGTACTTTCCATCAGGAGTATCATTCTGAAAATATCTTCCCGCAGTGGATAAACTCAACGACTTTGGTTATGAATCAACTATTATATGCCTGACTATCAGAACCGAAGGTGGAAGAAAACCAAACCAATGAACCAGAAGGAACGACGAAGGAAAACACAATGGTATTATGGGATTGGGTTCCCACATTAGGGCTAACTAAAGAGGAACCAACTGAAGAATAACAAATGTCATCAATAAATGCCAAGACTAGAATCCTAAAGGACTGGTAGTAGATGAAAGTTTGGTACTTCCTAGAATAAAGAAGTTTAAGGAAAACATGAAAAATATTCTCAGTACTACTCAGACAACACCTAAGTCCAACACAGTAAGCATAAAAGAAATCAACCCAACAATCAACAAACCTGTAAAGACCATAGTGAATAAAACAAAAGGTACCAAGAAAGGTTTGGTAGAACATGACATGGGCTATGCCATTGTAGAAGACATTAAGAAAACCAAAGGAATCATTGAATCTGATACTGAAATAAATGAACCAAGCATTGGAGGGAGGTTTAAGTCTCATACTTTTCCTTTTTTGTTATCATTTGAGATTTTTAATCATAACGTGCATAATTGTTTGGTAAATTATGGGGCCTCATCCAATGTCATGCCACTCTCCATATGCAAGAAGATTAATGGTCAACCCACACCATTACCTTGTCGAATCATTCATTTGGACAGATCTGCTTTTAAAGTGATAGGGGAAATGAAAGATGTGTTGATTTGATTATCTGCAGATCCTATAGTTTGTCAATTCATAGATATCATGGTGGTAGACATCTCTAAATCTTATGGACCGATATTGAGTAGGGAGTGGTCTACAAAAATTAATGGATACTTTGCAATTGATTGGTCCCACATGTGGTTTCCACATCAAAATAGTCAAAACCAGATTAAGGTATTAAGGGAACCACATATGAAACATAATGTAACTCAGTTGGTTTGAAAGAATGAGCCTGTGAATTTCTCAACCTTAGTTTTAGGAAACTATTTTTTGGAACATGAGCCAGGGAATTACCAAGCAGAAGAAGCCAGTTGTATATTAGACACTTAGTCCGATCTCCTTTCGTTTGCATGGACTGATGATATTGACTGTAATATAATAAACTTAGTCACTAACATAGGAAATGATACTAATTAGGTAGAATTAGAAAATAGGTTTTGGTTTTTGTAGTTTGACAGTTCCAAAACATAATAGCGATCAGGATCTGGCTGTGTCCTGATTGAACCAAATAAGAATAAACAGTTTCTCTCTTGTAGGCTAGAGTTCGAATGTAAAAACAATATTGATGAGTATGAAGCTCTAGTTCAAGGCCTGAAAAATTCCATTGAAATTAATGTTTGAAAGTAAAAAGTTTTTGGTGATTCTGAGGTAGTAGTCAGACATGTTAGAGACACGATTCATTGTGTTCCACCTCACCTGAAAGGATATCAATTTGACGTCTGGAATTTAATATCATATTTTAATGCATTCAATATAAACTCCATTCCTAGATTACAAAATGCAGAAACTGATTTTTTAGCCACTCTTGCTTCCAGATTAGTACCAACTAATAACAAGTGTTCTATTAAACTTATTTTTAGGTCATCAATACTAGATAATGTTACAAACTTGAGGGTGTTTGATGATGATGAACAAATCATCGATTTTATGACAAATGATGAAACTTTCAAAGACTCTGTGATTGATGATGAAGAGCATCAGGAAAATCTACAAAATGGAGAAATGAACAAAGGAAATTTTATGCCCAAGGGAGTAAGGACACTGGAAGGAATGTTTGATTTTCATAAAAAATTCAGAAAGCTAGCCAATGTCAAAACCAACAGTTCATTCATGCAATATGAACTAATTAATTTAGGGACAAAGGATGAACCCAAGTACGTGAACTTGGAAAAGTGTTGTTCGTCAGAATAAAGGACATGGTTTATTAGTCTCTTTCAGAAATATAAGGATGTATTTTCTTGGACATATGAATACCTGAAGACATATGACACACGCATTATTCAAGACATTATTCCTATTAAAATAGGCGTGAAACCATTTCAACAACAAATAAGGAAAATGCATCCAAAATTGGAACCTTTAATCCAAAATGAGGTAAAGAAATTGCTTGATGCAAATATTATTTTTAGAGTCCGACATTAATAATGTGTAGCAAATTTGGTTCCAATGAGAAAGAATTTAGGAGAAATAAGACTATCTATTGACTTCTGAAATCTGAACAGAGCTTCAGATAAATACAATTATCTAGTTCCACCAATGGAACAAATTATCCAGATGGTATCAGGTTCTGAATTGTTCTCCTTGTTAGATGGATTTTCAGGCTATAACCAAGTTTTGGTGGCTAAACAAGATAGGTTGAAAACCACATTTCACATGAAGTGGGGGACATTTTCTTACTGAATGCCCTTTGGTCTCATAAATGTTGGAGTTACTTTTCAAAGGGCTATGGACATCACATTCCGGGGATTGATCGACCATTGTGTGGTAATATATCTAGATGATGTGACCATTTTCTCTAAGAAAATGGAATATCATGGTTTTCATTTAAAACAAATATTCGAACGCTGCAAGAAATATGGCATATCTCTGAATACGAAGAAAATCATTTTCGTAGGTCTAGAGGGAAAGTTGTTGGGTCATATTATTTCAAAAAAGGGAATCTCCATAGACCCAAAAATAATTGAAGTTATATATCAGATTCCCTTACCCCATAATAAGAAGGCTATGCAATCTTTTATGGGTACAATAAATTTTGTTCGAAGGTTTCTTCCAGACTTTGCACAAATCGTAAAACCTTTGCAACAAATGGTGAAGCAAAGTGTGTAATTCAAATGGAATGATATTGAGAAAGTTGCATTCAATGACATCAAAACAACAATAACCCATGCACCTTCTTTTAGAATTCTTAATTTTGAAAAAGACTTTATTTTGTATACTTTTTCTTCAGACAACTCACTTGCAGCAGTGCTCACACAGAAGGGATAATTGGGAGATGAATACCCAATATAATTTATGAGCACTGGATTACAAGGGGCTGAATTGAATTACCCTGTTGTAGACAAACAAGCATATGCAGTTTTCAAAGCAGTAAAACAATTCATACCTTACATTTAAAAATAGAAAAAGGTAATCGTTCCTCATCCAACTGTTAGAACTATCTTCGTATAGAAAGAATTGGGTGAGTGAAGAGGAAATTGGGTGATGCCATTTTAGGAATATGATTTAGAATTCAAGCCAGACACTATTATCAAAGGTCAAGGACCATGTAATTTAATTGCGAAAGGTCATACTAATGAATATTGTGATTGCAAAAATGAAGCAGAGTTAAACATGGTTGATGTATTTCCTATATTCACTGCTCCCATGTCTTTGTACAAAGACTTAGTGCATTACTTCCAAGAAGGAAATTTACCAGAGCATTGGAATTCTAAGCAATGAAGGGCACTTCATCTGAAATCATCCTCCTATCAAATAATCAATGGAGTTATTTTTAGAAAAAACTATGATGGAGTGTTCCTAAGATGCCTTGAGAAAGAAGATGCTGCCAAATTCGTTAAGAAATTGCAAGATGATCCTGTGGGAGGACATTTCTATGGAGATAATACCACTCATAAGATACTCAGAGATGACTATTATTGGCCAACATTATTCAAATATGCTCATGCTCATGCTCATGTGAGAAAAAGCGATGTATATCAAAGAAGCGGTGGAAGATTGTCCAAAGCAGCTGGGCCATTTTAGCTTTTCATTATTTCATAACCTTTCAAACAATGGGGTATAGACATCATTGGGGAGATTAATATGAATTATTCACTGCAGCATAAATATATCCTCACAGCTACAGATTACTTCACGAGATGGGTAGAAGTGGTTCTGCTATGCAAAGTGAATGAGGACGTGGTCATCAACTTCTTACAAGAAAATATAATGGCCAGGTTTGGGGTTCCAATGTCACTTGGTTTTGATAATGTGTCTTATTTCTCATCCATTAAGTAACTGAATTCACCTGAGCGAAAAGGGAATCAAATTGCATTATTGCTCCAATTATTATCCTTAGGGAAATGGATTAGCAGAATCAACAATAAAAAATCTCATCATAATTCTAAACAACACTGTTATTGAAAATCAAAGAAGTTGGCACACAACACTTCCCAATGCACTATGGACAGATAGGGTCACCCCAAATAAATTCTTAGGAGTGTCCCCTTTTACTTTGGTTTATGGGAAAGAATCTATTCTACCCTCGAGCATTCTTCTCCCATCCTCTCAGTTAGCTCAAGCCTCAGGAGGATCCAGTAATGAATTTTTACAAGCTCGTGTTAACACCTTGCTGAAACTTGAAGAGTCCAGACTTAAGTCCAAAGAAATATTTAAACATCAACCAGAAATTTTCAAGAGGTGGTTTTATAAGCAAAAATATTGGAAAGGAAATTTTGAAATAGGAGATTTGGTTCTAAAGTGGGATCACCTGCATGATGAGAAGGGAAAACATACCAAATTTCAACATCTATGGGTTGGCCCTTATCAGATTGCTAAGAAGCTAGGCCACTCAACTTATAAATTGCAAGATTTACAAGGGAAGGAAGAGAACCTTCCTGTTAATGGCCTTGTTCTCAAACCTTATTTGACCTAGTTATATTAGGAAGTCCTTTTGTACATAAATAAATCTTTCCTTTTATTTTCTTGTTTTCTTTTTGTTTGCTTTCTTTTCTGATTTTTTTTTCATTTTTTTTGTTTCAGAATAAGCCAACTCAATTTTTTATGTTTGGGGACTTTAGGAGTCTGAATAATTGAAAAATGCTTTGAAATTCAAGAACTGCTTATTGAGAGATGTATGCAAGATTTTGATCGAAGATGATATTGTTTAAATTGATAGACTACAGAAATGGGATGTTATTTCAAGAACACATTGAAGTCTTGTTTAAGCCCTGTAAAATAACTGAGATTTATGAGGTCTAGAATGATATCATGGGGCTCCATCCACCTTCACGCTAATATTTGTCTTAAATAATCTTGTCGTGATAGACCCACAAAAAGAAAGAAGAACTGACAGGTTTATGGCATTCAAAATAATCCCATGCTACAGAATGAAAGCCAAAAGGCTTAAGATAAAGAGTCAAAATTCCAAAATAGAACATATACATTGAGAAGATATACTGAAGAAATATATCAGTAAAGTAAATGGATTTCTCAGAAAGGTTCTTCTCCATCCATGAGTTGAAACAAGTCATCACTCACACAAAAGGACATTATGGATGGAAGAACCTAAATAATTTTCTCAGAGTAAAAGGAGCAATCAAGGAAGACTCAAAAGAAAAATGTCTTTAAGCATCAAAAGAATGAAAATAGGATGAGGAATGAGGAACAAACGAATACATCTGTCTAACTCTGCCACAATCTTGTGATGTCATGTCTGGCGGAAACCAGAAGAAAGAGGTAAAATGAATCTCACATTTTGGCCCCAAGAGAGTTATCATGATTTCTAATCCTGGTTACCCTACTCCAAAAGACTACAATCAGTGTGATACACAAAATTTTACATCCTCGAAAAGTCTAGATTCTTAATGATCTCAAAAGAGTCCTTGAATAAGAAGCTTTAATCCAGTAGCATGTAGCAGTTTTTGTTTTGAAAAGATGGGTTTTCAGAGATCTGTGTTCACCAGCTAGTTGGCAATTATTGTTGCTGCATCTACCTCCCCAAAATTTTACATTTTTAGGGCCCCTCCTTAGAATTTTGATTTTAATCCTGCCTTAGATTGATTCTACTCCATGAAATTTTCATTCCATAACTTAGTTTTTCTTTGAACAATCCAAAAAATTTATTTTGCTAAGTTAGAAAACTCAATTATTTCTTCTAACGTGTCAGAAGAACTCAGTTAGTCGAGCCGACACATTGGAAGAACTCAGCTTTCCAGTCCAACGTTCTTTAGCCGATTTTTTTTGCTTGACAAGTTTTATTGGAAACATTTGAGGAGTTTTTGCCCACAGTGTTGACAAAACTTAGGATTTCGAGCCAACACCATCGACGAAAACTTACCTTTTCTTGCCAACACTTTTTATTGGAGGAATTTCTTGAGTCCATCGAAGAATCTCGTAGATTTTTGCCGATGGTATCGAAGGAAATCAGTGTTTTCAGTGGACATGTTAGGAAATACTTTGAATTTGTGGGAGATGTTTTATCGTAACTCTTTCACGAGTTGATTCAATGTTTGTATCGAAACTCTTTCACAAGTTGTGTCGATAGAGTCTTCATAGGAAATGTTTTATGAGTCTATGCCAAAAATGTCGATGAAACTCAATCTTTTCTAGCTGTAGATAGGCATATGACGAACCTCAGGGTGTTTAGGATGAAACTGCTCAGGGCTGGGTATTTCATCATATTTATATGGTTTAGATTGAATCTATCAGATGAGTATGTGACAATAGGGAAACCCTCGGTGGATGTTGACCTCAAGTACCACTGCATTTCAAAGTTTAGGATTAGGGTTTTGTTGTAGTTGGCGCTTCCCTCCTTAGGCCAACTTTGTCAAGTAAGGTGTTTTTGGTGCGATTTTGGTTCAAACCAGGGTTTCAAGGTCCCCCAAGATGCCCTCAGTTTCGAGTCGCAAAGCCTTTACTGAATTTTTACTGATCATTTTCTTACATCTAAAGGAAGTCAATGAGAAGAGGTATTAACATTTGAATGTTTTAAAAACCAAATGAATAAAGAGTAGGAAATAACATCAATACTTGTAAAATCAATAGGTTAAATTGAAAGACAGTTAATATTAATGTTTTGAAAAATCACTGAAAGAAACTGATTAGCCTCCAGTATGTTAACTTATTTAGAAGTATAAAATGAATGTATTCCAACATAGATCTCACTCCCAAAGTAACACCTGCACCCATGTTGATGAGTTTCACTAAGCTTTTAACAAACATTCATCCTTAGTGCAAGTATAAAATGACTAGGAAACTCTCTTCGCCTCACAAGACTCAGTGGCTAATAATGAAATGGTAAATATTGTCATATTTTCTTCTATCATGTTAGACACTAATTGTAATCTCATCTTTTTTATCCTTTGAACAATAATTCATATATTGTGTAGATTGGCTTGTCATTTCAGTTATTCCATGGTGATGAAAATGGATGTTGCTTTTAAGTCATTAATATCACTAAGACATCTCTTGATGTGACCATGCTACAGTTTCAGTCTTCACCTCACACCATGCTAAAGAAGAGTGGAAATAAAAAGGGTAAGGCCACCGAAGGTGATTCAGACATGGAAATTATATCCAGGATGGAAATCATTTATGAAGACACAAAGGCCATCATAGGGGATGATCAAGAGTTGAAATGGGGAGAAAAATATCAATGATCAGGGACCAAAATGTCCCTAATGTGGGCCTAGATGACATGCCTTTATATATCAATATAACAAACTTAGGCATCACGAAGGTAGCCACATGCCCAGAGCTCTTCCCATGTGCTAAAGTAATTGGATGGATTCTACTACAGGAAGACCAAACCACTGTGATAATTTCCAACATAGAAAAGCAAGCCTTTGCTTCCTTCAATCCAACATATATAACCAAGGCCTGCAAAATAACCACCCCTCAGGTTATGATGACGAATTATTGGGTGAAAAGTGTGAATTTAGAAACTTTTGAATGTACTAAAAGGATGATGGTAACAGATAGACAACTGCGCCAGAACGCCACTGGTGAGTATGAGACTACTAATTTACGCCCCCCTTATAGGGTCATAGCCCTAATGCTAAATAGAATTTTTGGTAGGGAAAATGGGAAAATTTAGAATTTAAGTTCGATCCCATTGATATACCATGTGGCCATGCAAGGCACCATTTTTAACTGGGTGGATATTGTATCTAACAGCTTGTCATCATGTATAGCTGCTACATAGGGAGGCCTGACTCAGATAAAGTCAGAATTCTACATGGGATCTTACTTGATCTATTGCATTTTATGACTACACCCATTCCTTAAGCTTGGTTGTACTTGGTTTTGTACCAAGACCCAATATATGCTTCCTATCAAATTCTTTGGGCGCATAAGTACTCGAGCTTCTACAAGATTCTATGCGAGGAATTCATGATGCCTCTGCATGAACTGATTTTCCTCAAAGAATGCGACTATATGTCAGAAATTTCAATGGGATTCATATGTGAATATGGGGACTATTTTTTCTTTAAGGAGGGTACTTACCTAAGGATCTATGGAGGATCTCGAGCTCCATCATTATTGCCTAGATACGCCACGAATTATGTTTTCCACAAGGAAGTAGTGAGATAATTGTTCATAGATGGAGTGGGAAATTTCCTATTCAACATGACGAAGGAAACTTTCCCACCATTACCCTTTTGCATAGGCAGTTATAAACTTACAAGAGTCAAAAGTGCGCCTGAATTTGTAAAATATCTATAAAGTTTCCACTTTGGGGAAAAGAGTTTCCGCAGAAATGAATCGATTGATAAGGTTGCTGATCATTGGGCGTTTTTAAGAGTACATTATGAATACACTCATAATTTTGATAAAGATGAGGAGACATATAGGAACTCCAGCAACATAACCACTCTAAATAGGCATTTCAAGAAAACTATTAGCACCAGTGGATGCAAAGGTAGCAGCAACATGACAGAAAAGAAGAAGCTAAAAAGAAGCGGGCAGAAGATGCTCGAAAGCCGTTGGAAGAATATGAGAAGAAATAGCTGAAGAGGATCAAAGGAAAGAAGAACATAAAGAAATACTACAAAAGGAAGAATAATAAAGAGCGAGAAGAGAAGCTGAGAAAGTAGTTGAGGAACTGAGAAAGAAGGAGCAAGAGGATAAATATAGAGAAAACTTGAACCAGGACACTACCCAAGATAATACACTAGACCCTCCTGCCTCATCAAGTGACACAATCACAAGCAGTCACATCCCCCTGATAGAACTTGGATTTGCTCCTTATACTCCATCCAAGAAGCATATAGTGGCATGCTTGGATACCATCTTCTTTGACAAGGAAAATAAAACTATTGTTTGAAGTTAAGAGAAGAGGTTAAATATCGGTACACAACTTTGATGTGGTCATAGTGACTAAGAAAATTGTTTTGGAACACACTAATCAATACCCTAGATTCTTGGCATCAGTGAATATAACAGCAGCCCAAGCCAATGCAGATAATGTTGACAAGTTGGTGGAAGATGTAGAGAATCATAAAGAAAAGATGCTTAAAATTAAAGATACCTTAGTCGAGGAGAGAGGAGAAGGATTGGCGTTGAAAAGAAAACATGAGGAAACTCTTTCATAATTTGAAAGGATCCAAAAGGTGTATCGAGCTTTGGAATTAGAAAAGGATGCACTAGAGGTTTCAGTTACAATCATGGAAGGGGAGAAAAAATATTTTGAAGACAAGATTTTGGAATTGGAAGTGTAGAAATATGCAACAAACAGAAAAATGACGGAGCTAAGAACCTGGGTAGAAGAGTTGGAGGTACATAATAGATCATTGGAGACTCAACTTAATAGAACCAATGAAAGGCATCCTGATATCACTCATTTCCATGATCAATCCTACCTAATTCGAGGGAAAATCCATCAAGTTCAAATGAGTCTCACAGAATAAATATGTAAGGTTAAAAAAGTAGAGGAAAGGTTGAATAAAATAGCAGAGAAATCACTTAGTTTCAGGGAAGGACTACTAGAAGTTGGCAAGAAAGTTCAGATCCAACTGACTTGGGTAAAATCCAATTCGTTTATGCTTGAGCACTGGCCTAAAAATACTGCAGGAGGCCTAAAGATAGAATTCATGCTCTTGGAGTTTCAAAGGAAATATTCTTTAAGATTGAGCAATGGAATTGTGAAGACTCTGGAAAAATGCACAGAGTTCTACAAAAAAATACGCTTGGTTCATAATAAATTCCAAATTCCTTTAGGAGAAAAGATCAAAGAATTCTCTGAGAAAGATCAGCATCTAAAGTTCCTACAATATAGGTTGCTTGAAGACGAACAATACATTCAAAAGATGGAGATCATAAAGGAAGAGGATGTTAAAACTTGGCTTGCATAAGAATCCATCAACAATCATCGCTTGTAATATCTATACAAGTCGACTCCACCAAAAGTGACAGAAGTAGAGTAAAAAATGGCTATGCATGAAGTAATCGTGAGGTTGCTGGAGCCAATGGATTATCCAAAAATAGCAAAAGAAGCTAATGCATGGGATGAATAAATTTCCAAACCAGTTGGGCCTACTTGATTTTGTCTTTTCTGTATTTTTTCATCTTATGTAATTTATTATTATTTTCTTTTCCAAGTGCAAGGAACTAAAGGACAAAATTTTGGAAGTCCTAGGGTCAGGGAAGTTTTAAATTCAGGGAAGTCAAAGAGTCATTCATAAATGTATTATAAATAGAGGTAGGAGGGAGAATAGAAATACTTTTCGCTGTCATTAGAAGGCTGAGTTTATTTTGAAAGAAGAACTACTTTTTCTACTAAAAAAAGAAGACAATTTTGTTGGGAGAGGATTGCACCAAGTTTTACATGGATTATGTGGAATTTCAAATTTGAACTACTTCTATTGAGTTTCTGTATAATGTGAGATCGTTCTAACCTTTGTAAATTATTTCTATAATGATGAATGATTTTACTTTTCATTTAAAATTCTGTGTATAAATGGAGTAATGAATGATTTCTTATTTCAAAGTTATATTTGTTAATATTTCTACTGTAATTATGTATATGGAATTGAAATAGTTAACTGCAAAATTCATTATGGATAATTATAGTACATTACTCTCTTTTCTTTAAATTTTTCTTCCCAAGGGGATATGATAGATTAGCTTAGAGTAGACTAGAACATAGTTGTTGTTTTTATAGAAGTGATTGAGGAGCAATATTTACGTAAGGCGAGAGGTAAGAACCTGCGCAGCTCACTTGTGAGGTTGTTGTTTATCATTCACTTGAATTTAGCTTAGGCGCTTGCATTTCATCCTTAAAATAATAAAATCACATAAATGGTGGGCCGGGCTGCAACCGGTAAAAGATTTAAACAACTTTAAAAAAACGGTATTCAACCGCTAACCAAGCGGGTTCCCCACACCAAATGGTGAGAGATATAGTTGGGATCGGTTATTGGGGAGAATCCCTATTGTTGGTACCTAGGAATTTTCCAGGAATCAACAGTTCCAAAGTAGTTGAACAGGTTTCTAAGTCATGGGAATCCTTGATATATGACACAGAGATGGAATGGGTTACAAAGCAGTTGCATACTATTGAAGTAGACTTTAATAAGCTAAAGAATGAATTGAAGAATCTTTCAACAGTGGAAAATATGACTAAGGTTGTTGATCCTAAGAGATTAAAACAAGTAGCTAGACTGGGGACACAACAACAACAAAGAAAATATTGTGTCACAAAGCTATAGGTGGAAGCGAAAAATGTTGTAGGCATCATTCAACCTATTCATGAATAGGTGTGCCAAGTTTCGAGCATGACATGAATAACAACTTTGGAGCATATGAGTTCCGAACTTGTCGACCAAATGAGGAAAGTATAGGAAGAGATGCGATGAGAAGCAGGATAGGTCATGAAAATATGTAAAGATTTTCATAGCAAAATTGCACCAAAATAAATTTCATACTAATGTGGCTCGAGACAAGCCACATGTGAGTGTTGGGGGCCTGTTGGCCCTAGGAAAAAATGAGAAAAGATAGCCAAAATCTTGTTCGGAAACATGAAGATTATGCTCACAAGAAAAGAAAAGATCGCAATGAAAGAAGTCACAAAAAATACGAATAAAGTTGGTCGAGATGAGGAGTTTAACCTATTTTTGGTAAACAGTTAGTAGGCTAATAGTCTACTTTTGGGAAATAAATCATGATTGTAAATTGGGCCGATAGTGCCTACTTTTAAATGTAATGGGGAGTTTTAAATTAGTAAGACAACCTGTCGACTGAAATTTGAGAATCATTCAACTGGTAAAGAAAGAGTTGTAAAATCCTATAAATTCGATCCAAGTTGTGTGCAGATGACGAGAAATATAAGATAACATAGAACAGAGGAAAATAAGAGAAAGAAAGAGAGAGTGTTAGCTCTCCAAGAAACTCCTCTAGGTTGCAGCTCGAGGATGACTAGTAACTTCAATGTTTCTTCAATGGTTTACTAAATGGATCAAGTCAGATGACCTATAAGACCTCACTCACTCAAGACATGCATAAAACTCAATCAAATAGATAAGGCTTCTAACTATCAATGTTTAGAGGGTTGATAATAAGGTGAATAAATGAAGAACTCACTATGTTGGCAGATTCATATATAAAGTAATCACATATGAATGGATAATCATAACAAGTAAAGATACTTGAAATTAAACTCATCAACACATAGATAGGATGCCAACTATCTGGTATTAGACAAAAAGAATAAACCTAAATAAAAAATCCAAGCACAAATACAGAACATAAAAGAGATGGAACCTGAACATATAATGGAAAAAGAGCTTATATTAAATGATGAATAAAATGAGAAGCTTGATAACAATAAGGGTCTAAAAGTCTCCGAAGTTGAACCCTTTCTTCAACATTAGTCACAGGATTTATAGCCTTTACAAAATTGATTTCGGATCCTAAAAAGTTGGATCGAATTTACTAAAAATAGATAACATAACTGTTTTTGCAAAAATTAGGTCAAAAACCCTAACTTAAGTGCTAATATACCTAACTCCAACACTTTGTCACATTTTGAACTCATTAATAACTGCAGTGATAACTGAAGTAGAACTAGGACCTGCTATCTGGCAGTCAATTCATAGTTTGTCAAAGTAGGTAGGGTTTGTGACCCACTTCACCTCGCTGGTACCTTCAAAACTAGAATAGACCCAAGCCACTGGTGCCTTTAATTAATTTTCAACTTCATAACTCATCCATGAGGTGTTTGGATCAACCAAAGTTGGTTCTGTGTGGAAGCATGTCTTTCTGCACTGTTCTACACTTTTGGTGGCTAAGAAAGCAAAATTTTGGGTATGTAAGCTATCGAAAGCTCTATTTTCGGTGGCTAATGAATAGCTACTGCATTCGTCTAAGCCACCGAAAGCTCTATTTCTTCAAAATTTAATCAAACCTTTAATCACCCTTTTACAACTTCAATTCTGATCTTTTGGTACTTCTGCAACTTGCATAGGGTTTGGAATATCAACAGCATCACAGGCTGCCTCCGGATCCTAAAGGCTTATTTCTACCTCTGCTAGGGTTTCTAGCGCAAGGTGAGCTTGAGAGCTAGGGTTTGAATTCTTCGTCTGCAACCTCGATAGTATGATCATCCTGTGGAGCAATGCATTGTACTTCATTAATCTTAGATTTCTTCTCTACAATAGGATATACATACCTCTCATTTCTAGAAGAGAATCACGCAATTCATTATTTTTCTTGGTTAATATTGCATTAGTTCTCTTGATTTCTCTCTCTAAGACCTCTACTTCATATAATTTCCCTAATAGCTGGTTGATTCTATGGGACCTAGGTTTG
This sequence comes from Pseudotsuga menziesii, assembly GCA_001517045.1. Taxonomy (NCBI): domain Eukaryota; kingdom Viridiplantae; phylum Streptophyta; class Pinopsida; order Pinales; family Pinaceae; genus Pseudotsuga; species Pseudotsuga menziesii. Next base: position 261,906 of record LPNX010091621.1, read on the forward strand.
TTAGAGGAAGCCTCTTCCATTGGTTCATCTTGACCCTCCCTTGGTATAGGTGAGGGAAACTCCTCATGCTCTACTGCAACTTGCTTTGTTAGGTCAAATTCCTGCTTCTCTTCATCTTCAGAGTCTGAGTAAGGTAGGTTGAGTATATTTTTACCTTGTGCTGGAGCCTCCTCCTCCTTTCCACTGAAATCCAGATTTCTCTTGGCTTTGTTGGTCTTAGAATTTGGAGAGGGCCGATCTACTGCCATTGGAGAGAAGGCCCTCCTCTTCCTCTTACCACTCTTGCGGGTGGTGGACTTATTTGAAGGAGACTTTACTTTGTCTTCTAGCTGCAATCCTGTCTCAAAATCATTCCAAAATAGGAATTATGTCCATGCTATGTTTCTTCTTTGCAGTAGTTCTAAGACAATGGGCTTTATCAGGCCATGATGGGATAGCCCGCCTGCAATTTTGGTGGGCTGGGATTTAACCTGATGGGACATCTTGGTCTCGATATTATGTAGGTAGAAAGGCAGGTTTAGTGGGATCCTACCAGTGAGATGGTTCATTAATTTAAAGTGGTATATCATCACCCTATTATACCTGCCTTCACAAGTTATATAGACTAGGATTTCTTTCAACAACTGTTGCCACTTCTCCTTAAGCTAGGTTGAAGGGATGATTTTCTTCCATACAACATTCTTGTGCTCAGGCTTCAAGTAATACCTGATTTCCACATCCTTCGTGATGGTGGTTTTGAACCATTTCTCCCCAGTCCTTGGTAACTCTTCTATTAGAGCCTCGTCAACCTGGAACTCTTCTCTGCCTATCAATTCCTTCGAGCCATCAAAGGAGAGAGCAAAGGCTTCTGCCACTTGCTAGTGGGATCCCTGAATTTTCTCACAGAAACTGTAACAAACTATATCTTTGAAGAATTGGCACACCTCTAGATGTGACTCGAGATAGCCAATGTCACTCAATTCCTGTATGAGGGCAGGTCCTCCTCCTTTCTTCATTTCTGGACTGCTCTTCTTGTACTTGCAAAAATCAAAATTCAAACCCTAAGGAAGGAGATTACCGTGCTAGATTCAGGGAGGGCTTGGATCAGTGAGGATGCATGCAGGAAAATGTGGAATGGACCAAGGAAAGTATACTTATTTTGAGGGGCTCGTTATTCAATTGGGATTTGAACAAATTGATAGTAAATCCTAATGAGACCCATGAGATGGCTAGTGCAGTAATCATTTTAACTAGAACTTAATGTTTTGTGGTGGTTTGATTGCAGTCATGGGACATGTGGAGGGTAGCGAGGGTTTTGGGTATTTTATCAGTAACTTCGGTTTAATAACGACCTCTTCTTTACCAAATCATGATTTTCTACAGTCCCAGTCTTTTCGACGGTTAATTTCTTGATCATGACGCTCCTCATACTGACGGTGGTTGATTTCGATGGATGCGCTAACCTTTTTCCTATTTTGGATACTTTGGCAGTTAAGGTAATCTTAGATCCAATTTTAGGCTATCGAAAGATGGGCTGTCGAAAGCTAGTCTTTTCAGTGGCTAATGAACCATTGAGACGTTTGCCTATGCCAACGGAAGCTGTGATTTAAAAATCTTATTAAAAAACAGAGTCAATGAGCTTTCGGCGGTTAATGTGGTCCTAAGTCCAATTTTCAAGCTACCGAAAGCTGGGATTTTCGGTGGCTAATGAAACATTGAGATGTTCGCCTAAGCCACCGAAATATAAACTTTGAATTTTATGAATAAACAGAGTACAAGGCGTTCCAACTTTAATAAACACACAAAAATATTTCATCATGTGCACTGAAATCTTGATCGCTATGCAAAAATAATTTTTCTAAGTTTGACCTATTGAAGACTAATTTATTTAGGAGATAACATCTGGATCCTACTTGAGGATGGGAACCTTCCTGTGAGGTCCCAAGAACCCCAGACCAAATGCCTTTCTTCAAAAAATAAAAATTAAACCTATCTTCTACTATTCCATTGGGCATGAAGTTTATTTTGCAAAAAAAAACAAAAACAACAAAAAATGATATTTTACAATAATAAGGCTTTAAAGCCTTAGATGAAATAGAGTTTTAGAAACCCCCCATTGGCTAGGCCATAAAACACCTCCTCGCCTTCCATATTTTGCAGTTTAAAAGTGTTTTTCTGTTGCACCTGAGCTATCACAAAAGGGCCTATCCATAGAGAATAAAATTTACCATGCTTTCCCTTGTCCTGCTTGATAGCATCCCATTTCAGAACCCAGTCTCCAACCTAAAAATTGTCCACCTTTTCCTTCTTGTCAAAAATACTTTTAATCTTCTTTTGGTGAGCTTCTGACTTCTCCACCACCTGTTCCTTGACTTGTTGCAACTCAACCAAATCAAGCATCCTCCTTACCATGTCATTTGGTTCATCTTGTTCCTCCTAAAATAATTTTGCAACTAGTAGAATTAGTTGAATAGGAAAAATAGCCTCAGTACCATAAACCAACTTGAAAGGAGAAGTCCCCATGGATTTTTTGTCAGTCACTTTGTCATCCCATAGAGCAAACTTTAGCTTAGAATCCCGGCTCTTTTGATTATTCTCCAATAGTTTTCTGATGATTCTAACTAGGATTTTATTGGATGACTCAGCAAGGCCATTTCCTTGAGGGTAATAGGAAGTGGAATGCACCAATTGAATGCCCATTGACTCACACATGTTAACCAATGCCCCGAATTTAAAAGCTGGTGAATTATCAGTCACTAGCCTTACTGGGCAACCAAATGTGATAAAGATGTTCTCATATGAAAACTTCATGATGACTTGGTGAGTGGAATTCCTTGTGGGGACTACCTCTATCCATTTGGTGAAATAATCTATGGCTACTAGGATCCACTGGTGCTGACCACTTGATGAAGGATTAATATCACCTATGAAATCAAGACCCCACTGCTGGAAAGGACCATTCACTACAATAGGTATAAGGGGAAAAGATCTGAGCTGTTGCTTTCCTATGAATCTTTGGCACTTGTCATAGGCTCTTCCAAAGGTACACACATCAAAGAAAATAACAGGACAATAGTACCCAGCCCTCAGAATCTTGTGGGCTATGGTATTACAGTAATGATGCCCCCCACATGTGCTTGAATGAAACTGATGTATGAACTGAACTAAATCTTCTTTATCTAAGCATCCTAGCAAAACACCAGGAGGATCTTTCCAATACAGCAGCTTATCAATTATACAAAATTTAACACACTTAAGCTTAAGATCCCATGCTTGAGTCAGGCTCAGCCCAGGGGGAACTTATAAAATTTGCAAGAAATGAATAATACCTGAGTACCACTTGCATGAAGACAAGTTCTCAGTCACTTGTTGGTTGTCATTCTGATCCTGAACTACCTCTGCTTCTTCTTCTGCTACTTCTTCATCTTCTGCTGCTACCTCTGTCTGCAGGCTTGTTGAACGTATACCAATGAAATTCATTCTAAATAGATCACAATTTTCTTCAGCCATGAGCTTAGCTATCCCTTGGCCTTTCACTAGCTTGGTGGGATTTACTTCTATGTCAAACTCAATAAACTTGGCAATCCATTTGTCTCTCTTTCCATCAATGTCAGGCTAGGTCAAGACATCTTCACAACAGCTAAAGGGACATAGGCAAGGACCTTTGCATGTAGAATGTAAATCTTGGAGGCTTTCAGTGACTTGGTGAGAGCATAGGCCTGTTTCGCAATAGGATCATATTTCAATTCAACATCCCTCAATGTCTTGCTAAAGAGGGCAATGGGGTGATCAAGGTTTTCATCATCTTTCTGTAACAGAACTGCTGCCACAATCCCATAGGAAGCAAAGGAGAAAATGTAGAAACCCTTGGTGTAGTCTGGACTGATAAAAGTGGGAGCTTCCATGATAGCCTTCTTGATGGATTCAAAAGAGTTTCTTGCTTACTTTGTCCACTTGATTTCAGCTTCCTTCCTCAACATAGAGGTTATGTGCTTTGCCAACTTAGAAAAATTTGGGATAAACCTCCTGACAAAATTTATCTTACCCAGGAATGATTGAATGTCCTTTTTTGACCTAGGTATGGACAACTTTTGTATTGCTTCAACTCGGACAGGATCAATCTTCACACCTTCTGCTGAAACTATGTGACCTAGTAGTTTTCCCTCCCTGAGAACAAATTGAGACTTCTTTGGGTTCAGAGATATCCCAAACTATCTACATTTCAAAAACACCTTCCTCAAATGATGCAAATGTTCTTCATGGATGTTGGAGTAAACAGTGAGGTCATCAAGGTATATGAGCACAAACTTGTCTTTCAATCCCACAAAAGCTATGTCCATGGCTCTCTGAAAGGTGTCCCCAACATTCATTAGCCCAAATGGAATCTTGGCACAAATGAAAGTACCCCAGTGAGTGGTAAATGCAGTTTTCTCTTGATCATCAGGGTGTACAGAAACTTGATTGTATCCAGAGAAACCATCTAGGAATGACATGACACTAGCTCTTGAGACTCTTTACAATAGATGCTCCATCTTGGGAAAGGGGTAGTTGTATTTCTTAAAACATTTGTTTAGGTTTATGAAATCAATGCATAACTGGTTCTGCCCATTTTCCTTCCTCAATATCACTAAGTTTGCAATCCATTTCGAATATCTCAGTGGGATTATGATTTTTGCATTAAGGAGCTTTTGGAGTTCTTTCTCAATCACTGGAAGAAGGAGGGGACTGATAGGTCTTAGCTTTTGTTTGAATTGGATGGTGTCCTTTTCCAGGGGAATATTACATTGGATTATAGATGGGTCATAGGTTTTCATACCACTGTATTCCCAAGCAAATACATCAGAAAACTCTTTCATAATACTACACAATTCTGACTTCTGATCAGCAGTTAACTCAAAGGACAAATTTACCAATTTTGGATGAATTTGGCTACCTAGGGTTTTCTCATGGATAGCAAGGTCTTTCTCCCTTTTGGTAGGTTTAAATGGGACATCATTATGATAAAAATCTCTTCTAGGGGCACCAGACCCCGAGGTATATAATTTCTAGGAAGCTGAACAATATTCTAATTTCCTATTTTATCTCCTGATTTGAGCCTCTGGGATTCTTCCATATTTAGGTTTTCTTGATCAATATGCATATCATTAAACTCATCTACGACCTAGAGGAATTTACTGAGTTCATCATCATTTTCAAAAACTTTCCAAAATTTCACATTATCAGGGATGGATGGCTTGTACTTGACTTGGATCTCATAGCTCAGCTTAGGAGGCAAAGGGGGAATGAACATACTTGCAAAGAGAGCAAGGGAATCAACTAGATGGTTCATAGCCCTAGGTATAAATGCGAGTTCAAAAAACATGAAAGAGTCCCTGAGTTTCCATACCTCATCTTTGTATGCCTTCAGCCTGACATTCTTTGCTTGAAAAGTATTGTTCTCCTGTTGTATGATGAGATCTGCATCTCCAAAGATCTTCAGGCACATGATTCCCATTTCCTTGGCAGCCTTCACTCCCAATAGAAATGCCTCATATTATTCTATGTTGTAAGTAGTCTTGAAATCAAGCTTATAAGACAAATGTATAGTCTCCTTTGAAGGATAAATTATGACTATAACTGCACCTGCTGAGGCTTGAGTGCTGGCCCCATCAAAAAACATGCTCCAAATAGAGGTGGTTACTTCCTCAGGTGGCTGATAGGTAGGCTTTGTAACTTGCATGGATGTTGGATGGGAATCATCTATCTATAGGATGCATGCCCCAAATTTTTTGTCTACTACATAGATGGGATGATTAATAGAGTTCTTGGCATTATTGATGATGTAGGTGAACTAGTTCTCTCTGTAGAGTCTCTTGGTCTCCCCTCCCAACATTGGGATTGTAGCATATGTAAGGTCCATCTGAAGGGTACCACCCAACCTTTTACTCCATGAGTAAGAAAAAAGGAGGTCAAACTTAGGTGGGATGTCAACCACTACTATGTCCATCACTATGCTTTTTGAAGGCAACTGGGAGAGGTTTATGACAAGGTCTTTAATGAGGCCCGGGAATTTGACCTTCTTAGAGTCAAAAGAGAACAAATCATGGTAGGGTTTTGTAATGTTGAGTCCAAGCTCATCCATCACTACTTTTGGCATTAGGTTATGGGATGCTCCTTAATAGTTGTTTTCTTGACTTAGGAGGTTATGGGATGCTCCTAATTTAAGCAAACAGTTGTGAAGGATCTTATCATGGATGTTCAAAGATATGTAGAAAGGTTGGAAAGACTCATCAAACTCTTCAATCATAGGACCTAGGATTACTATGGGCTTATCATCTTGCAAGTTCACAAAGTCAACATCTATGGGTGTCCTTAGCTGAAGAGATTTCAGTATGGATGACTTGAAGGCATCATTCTTCATAAGCTCTATCAAGGGAAAAGGGATTTTTAACTTATGAATTTCTAAATCAAGATTGAAAGGATGAGATAATTTGTCAAAAGTTCTTACCTCTTGTGGTGTGGCTTCGAGCTGAATAGGATCATGGGCTGATGGCTGTAATGGCCTTTGTTGTTGTTTTGGAGGAGCAGCCATCTTCTTTGCAGGAGCAACAATCTTTTTAGCAGGAGGAGCAGGCTGCTTTGTAGGGGCAGGACTCTTCTTCATAGGAGAAACTATTCTGTATCTCAAGTTATAACCTTCTTGATCATCTTCCTAATATAAGGATTCTTCTATGATCTACTCATTCATGAGGTCTTCCTCATATTCTACTTTTGTCAGGAAAGAGAGTTCTACTTCATCTTCCATACAGTTGATATTGTCTTCTACCTCCCCTTCTTCCTGAGAAAACTCTTGTTCTTCTTCTAGCATAACATTCTGGAAAGGATCTCTAATTCTTTGATCCTCAGCTTGATTCCTATCCCTTTGAAGGATCTAAGCTGGTGGGTTATTTCTTCTGTAAGGGACAAAATTAGGGTTTCTGGGAGCAAAATCATTTGGCCCTTTACCCCTCACAGGTATTTTCCCTCGGTATTTAAGTCTATACATTTCAGCTATCAAACTATCCAACATTTTGGCCATTTTCTCCATTTTATTCTCTGATGAAGAAGCCCCTAGAGGATCTGAGGGTTGCTTCTTCCTGTCCATTTTTCCCTTAACCTTCTGAGATGTGACAATATTGGACTCAACTTCAAGAGTAGCATCTTGCATGAGTGAAACAGAAGTTGATCTTCTTTCTCTAAGAAGAAGACAAAACTCAGAATCAAAGGCATTGGCATAAGTGATTTTAGCTGAAGTATCAGTTGGCTTAATCTCAGCAGGAATCTTACTAAACATTTTTTTAAATCTTTTGGTGAAGTTGGAAACAAACTCACCATTCTCTCTCCTCAGATTGCTAAATTTAGTGATATAGTAAAGGTGGTCTCTTATTTCTCCCCAATGCTTCAAAAATATGTCATATAGGGCTTCAATGCCTACTATTGATCCAATAGGAAACTCTTTGAACCATTTCCTAGCCTAACCATCTAGTCTTTGCACAAAAACCCTAGTCCACACATCCTCTTGTTCAATGTTTATATTCTCAGCATAATTGTAGAATGAATCTAAGTGTTCTTCAGCTATGAAATCTCCCTCCCCAGTAAACTTAGGAATGTATTTTAGATAACCTTCAGTAGGAATAGAAGAGAGGGGGGTAGGAAAATTGATGGACATAGTAGTGGCTGACATCCCACCTAAGTTTGGCCTCCTTTTGTCTCGCTCATGGAGTAAAAGGCTAGGTGTTACCCTTCATATGGACCTTACATATGCTACAATCCCAATGTTTGGAGGGGAGACCAAGAGAATATACAGAGAGAACCAGTTCACCTACATCATCAGTAATGCCAAGAACTCTATAAATCATCCCATACTCATCCAGCTCAAAGATATGTAGAAAGGTGGGAAAGACTCATGGATGCTCCTGAGTCAAGCAAAAAATTGTGAAGGATCTTATCATAGATGTTCAAACATATGCAGAAAGGTGGGAAAGACTCATCCATCTCTTCAATCATAGGACCTAGGATTACTGTGGGCTTATCATCTTGCAAGTTCACAAAGTCAGCATCTATGGGTGTCCTTGGCTAAAGAGATTTCAGTATGGATGGCTTGAAGGCATCATTATTCATAAGCTCTATCAAGGGAAAAGGGATTTTTAACTTCTGAATTTCTGACTCAAGATTGAAAGAATAGGATAATTTGTCAAAAGTTCTTACCTCTTGTGGTGTGGATTCAAGCTGAATATGATCATGGGATGATGGCTATAATGGCCTTTGCTGCTGTTTTGGAGGAGCAGCCTTCTTCTTTGTAGGAGCAACAATCTTTTTAGCAAGAAGAGCAGGCTGCTTTGTAGGGGCAGGACTCTTCTTCACAGGAGCAACAATTCTAGATCTCAAGTTATAACATTCTTGATCATCTGCCTAATATAAGGATTCTTCCATGATCTGCTCATTCATGAGGGCTTCCTCATAGTTTTCTTGTGTCAGGAAAGAGAGGTCTACTTCATCTTCCATACACTTGCTATTGTCTTCTGCCTCCCCTTCTTCTTGAGAAAACTCTTGTTCTTCTTCAAGCATAGCATTTTGGAAAGGACCTATGATTCTTTGATCCTCATCTTGATTCCTATCCCTTTGAAGGATCTAAGCTGGTGGGTTATTTCTTCTGTAAGGGACAAAATTAGGGTTTCTGGAAGCAAAATAATGTGTCCCTTTACCTCTCACAGGTATTTTCCATCGGTCTTTAATTCTAGACATTTCAGCTGTCAAACTGTCCAACATTTTGGCCATTTTCTCCATTTTATTCTCTGATGAAGAATCCCCTAGAGGATTTGAGGGTTGCTTCTTCCTGTCCATTTTTCCCTTAGCCTTTTGAGATGCAGTGATATTGGACTCAACTTCAATAGTAGCATCTTGCATGAGTGACATAGAAGCTGATATTCTTTCTCTGAGAAGAATACAAAACTTAGAATCAAAGACATTGGCATAAGTGATTTTAGCTGAAGTGTCAGTTGGCTTAATCTCAGCAGGAATCTTGCTAAACATTTTGTTAAATATTTTGGTGAAGTTGGAAACAGACTCACCATTCTCTCTCCTCAGATTGCTAAATTCAGTGATATAGTAAATGTGGTCTCTTATTTCTCCCCAATGCTTCAAAAATATGTCTTATAGGGCTTCAATGCATGCTATTGATCTAGCAGGCGACTCTTTGAACCATTTCCTATCTTGGCCATCTAGACTTTGCACAAAAACCCTAGTCCACACATCCTCTTGTTCAATGTTTATATTCTCATTATAACTGTAGAATGCCTCTAAGTGTTCTTCAGCTGTGAAATATCCCTCCCCAGTAAACTTAGGCATGTATTTTAGATAATATCCAGTAGGCATAGCAGAGAGGGGGTTAGGCAAATTTAGAGGGGCATATCTGGCAACAAGGATCCTTTCCATTTTGGTCAGAGGGGAAGCCCTATTGGATGTGGGTATGGAAAGGGTAGAAGTAGATACTGTTGGTGTGGGTAGTAGCTAAGAAATTATTCGTGGTAGATTTATCTCAGTGGATTCGCCAGGGATTGGATCTTTACAAGCAGCAGTGCTTGAAGATTCCTCAACCCTAAAATTTTCTGATTCACTTATAAATTCCTAAGAATTAGATGCTTCAGCAGAAGAAGATTAAAATGGAGGTATATTTGATATAATAGCAGAAATATCCCTTGAAATACCGGATGTAGCTCCCCTTGCAGCTCTGGAGGTCTGCCTTAGTCATTTCTCTTCTTAAAATCTCTTCTGGATCTGAAACAGGTGTTACTGGTGGCCCCTAAGGGTTTTCTCTGGTACTTGGTCTTCTTGAAGCCACCTTCTTCCAATGGAGTCACTAGATAGATGATTACAACCAAAATAGTGTCCAGAATTTGTCTATCATCAAAGTAGGATCTATGTCGTCCCCCAAGGAAGCTGAGCTTCAATCTCCTCTCCTTGGCAACATCGCCAATTTGTTAGCTCTCCAGGAGACTCCTCTAGGTTGCAGCTCAAGGATGCCTGGTAGCTTCAATGTTTCTTCAATGGTTTACTAAATGGATCAAGTCAGATGACCTATAAGACCTCACTCACTCAAGACATGCATAAAACTCAATCAAATAGATAAGGATTCTAACTATCAATGTTTAGAGCGTTGATAATAAGGTGAATAAATGAAGAACTCACTATGCTGGCATATTCATATATAAGGCAATCACATATGAATAGCTAATCATAACAAAGAAAGATACTTGCAATTCAACTCATCAACACATAGATAGGATGATAGCTATCTGGTATTAGACAAAAAGAATAAACCTAAATAAAAAATCCAAGCACAAGTACAGAACAAAAAAGAGATGGAACCTGAACATATAATGGAAAAAGGGCTTATATTAAATGATGAATAATATGAGAATATTGATAGAAATAAGTGTCTAAGAGTCTCTGAAGTCAAACCCTTTCTTCAACACTAGTCATAGGCTTTATAGCCTTTACAAAATTTATTTGAGACCCTAAAAAGTTGGATCGAATTTACTAAAAATAGATAACATAATTTTTTTTGCAAAAATTAGGTAAAAAACCCTAACTTAACTGATAATCTACTCCAACACTTTGTCACTTTTTGAACTCTTTAATAACTACAATGATAACTAAAGTAGAACTAGGACCTACTATATGGCAGACAAGTCACAGTCTGTCAAAGTAGGTAGGGTTTGTGACCCACTTCACCTTGCTAGCACCTTCAAAACTGGAATAGACCCAAGCCACTGGTGCCTTTAATTAATTTTCAACTTCATAACTCATCCATGAGGTGTTTGGATCAACCAAAGTTGGTTATGTATGGAAGCATGCCTTTCTACACTATTCTGCACTTTCGGTGGCTAAGAAAGCAAAATTCTGGGTCTGTAAGCTACTGAAAGCTCTGTTTTTTGTGGCTAATGAACAACTGCTACTTTCGCCTAAGCCACTGAAAGCTCTGTTTCTTCAAAATTTAATCAAACCTTTAATCACCCTTTTACAGCTTCAATTCTGATCTTCTGGTACTTCTACAACCTGCATAGGGTTTGGAATATCAGCAGCATCACAGGATGCCTCCAGATCCTAAAGGCTTATTTATGCCTCTGCTAGGGTTTCCAGTGCAAGGTGAGCTTGAGAGATAGGGTTTAAATTCTTCATCTACAACCTTGATAGTCTGATCATCATGTAGAGCTGAGTGTTGTCCTTCATTAATCTCATATTTCTTCTCTGCAATAGGATATACATCCCTCTCATTTCTAGAAGAGAATCATGCAATTCATTATTTTTCTTGCTTAATCTTGCATTAGTTCTCTTGATTTCTCTCCCTAAGACCTCTAGTTCATATATTTTCCCTAATAGCTGGTTGATTCTCTGGGACCTAGATTTTCTAGAGGAAGCCTCTACCATTGGTTCATCTTGACCCTCCCTCCGTGTAGGTGAGGGAAAATCCTCATGCTCTGTTGCAACTTGCTTTGTTAGGTCAAATTCCTGCTTCTCTTCATCTTCAAAGTCTAAGGTAGGTTGATTGTATTTTTACCTTGTGTTGGAGCCTCCTCCTCCTTTCCACTAAAATCTAGATCTCTCTTGGCTTTGTTGGTCTTAGAAGTTGGAGATGCCTGATCTACTGCTACTGGAGAGATGGCCCTCCTCTTCCTCTTACCACTCATGGGGGTAGTGGACTTCTTTGAAGAAGACTTTCCTTTGTCTTCTGGTTGCAATCCTGTCTCAAACTCATTCCAAAATAGGAAGTATGTCCATGCTATGTTTCTTCTTTATAGTAGTTCTAAGACAATGATCTTTATCAGGCCATGATGGGTTAGCCTGCCTGCAATTTTGGTGGGCTGGGCTTTAACTTGATGGGCCATCTTGGTCAGGATCTTGTGTAGGTAGAAAGGCAGGTTCAATGGGCTCCTGCCAGTGAAATGGTTCATTAATTTAAAGTGGTATATCATCACTCTGTTATACCTACGTTCACAAGTTATATAAACCAGGATTGCTTTCAACAACTGCTGCCACTTCTCCTCCAGCCAGGTTGAAGGGATGCTTTTCTTCCATACAACATTCTTGTGCTCAGGATTCAAGTAAGGCCTAAATTCCACATCCTTCGTGATGGTGGTTTTGAACCATTTCTCCCCAGTCCTTGGTAACTCTGCTACTTCTACTATTAGATCCTCATAAACTTGGAACTCTTCTTTGCCTATCAATGCCTTCGAGCCATCAAAGGAGAGAGCAAAGGCTTCTGTCACTTGCTGGTGGGATCCCTAAATTTTCTCATACAACCTGTAATAGCCTACATCTTTGAATAATTGGCACACCTCTAGATGTGACTCAATATAGCCAATGTCACCCAATTCCTGTCTGAGGGCAGGTCCTCCTCCTTTCTTCATATCTGGATTGCTCTTCTTATACCTGCAAAAATCAAAATTCAAACCCTGGGGAAGGAGATTATCATGCTAGATTTAGGGAGGGCTTGGATCAATGAGGATGCATGCATGAAAATGTGGAATGGACTGAGGAAACGGTGCTTATTTTGAGGGGCTGGTTATTCAATTGGGATTTGAACAAATTGATAGTAAATCTTGATGACACTCATGAGATGGCTAGTGCAGTAATCATTTTAACTGGAAATCAATGTTTTGTGGTGGTTTGATTGCAGTCACGGGACAGGTGGAGGGTAGAGAGGGTTTTGGGTCTTTTATCAGTCACTTTGGTTCAATAACAACCTCTTCTTTACCAAATCATGATTTTATGTAGTCCCAGTCTTTTTGGCAGTTAATTTCTTGATCGTGACACTCCTCATGCTAACGGTGGTTGATGTCAATGGATGCACTAACCGTTTTCCTCTTTTGGAGCTTCCGGCGGTTAAGGTAATCTTAGATCCAATTTTTAGGCTGCCAAAAACTGGGATTTTTAGTGGCTAATGAACCATTGAGATGTTCACCTAAGCCACCGGAAGCTTCCCTTTAAAAATCTCATTAAAAAATGGAGTCAATGAGTTTTTGGCGGTTAATGTGGTCCCGACTCCAATTTTCAAGCTACCGAAAGCTGGGATTTTCGGTGGCTAATGAACCATTGAGACGTTCACCTAAGCCACCGAAAGCTAAAATTTGAATTTTATGAAGAAACAGAGTACAAGGCGTTCCAACTTTATTAAACACACAAAAATATTTCATCATGTGCACTGAAATCGTGAGCACTATGAAAAAATAAATTTTCTCAGTTTGAAGTTTTGAAGACTAATTTATTTAGGAGATAACAGAGAGCATGAGATGGGTATAGAATTCATTGATTGTAAAGAATATATAAAGAATATTTCATGGGCTATACCGAAGGTGTTCAATTATTACTCATGCCAGATGAAGAGTTCCTTTGTGGTTTTTCCTAGACGTGTGTGTTTGTTGTCTATGTCTATGATTGAATGAATATCTGTTGTGAAAGTATCTTCTTAAGTATGTCCAGCATCTTAATGATATAAATGGTATATATTATTAATGCATGTTTAATAATACATACCCTATGCTGTGATATGTGTCGACCGATCAATATGTTGTTTAATGATGTATGTATGAAGGCATAAGTCTATTCCCTAGTTTTGGTCGAGTGACCTGATAGTGCTATGATAAGAAAATCCCATAACATCATTGCAGAATCCTATTTCTGGTAGTCCCCATAGATATCTTGGGTGAGACCTCATCTGCATCGCAGGTGTTGTTGACAGGGTTATGCTCTGTCGGGCTAATATCTTGGGCTTTGTTGAAGAAAAATGTATCTAAACCTGGGTCGACAAAGAATTAATCCAACACTGATACTTGGGGTGTACGTGTCATGAGGATATGTTCACAGAGAAGAATCCCGAGGTAAGTCATTTTCACATCTTTGGTTTTCTGACTTACTCTCATGTCCCTTAAGGGAAGAGGACAAAGTTGGAACCCACTGTAGGAAGAATCATCTTTGTGGGTTATTATGAGAATTCAAAGGCATTTTGAATATACCTTCCATCACAGAGAAAATTTGTTGTGAAGAGGGAGGTGATATTTTGGAGGAGCGGTCCTTCAAGAATTATTAGGAGTCATAGCATGGGGCATTAGTAGGATTCGAGACCTCAACTAAGTAGTTATCAAGGTCCAAATTCACAAGGTGCAAGGTCATAGGTATCAGACGTGATTGGTCTGCAAGTTACAACATCTTCAGGTTCAGTGGATCTGTCCACAAGTTCCCCAGGTACAAGAACAGGTTCTTTGGTTACAGGTTCACCATTCATAGAATCTAAAATCTCAAGTGCTACTTCTTCAGGTAGAAAATTGTCATATGAGGATGTATAGGCATGGAGATTTATACATAGGAGGATAATTAAGAAAATAAGAATCCTGTTAGAATAATCAACCCATAGTTACCTACATTAGACATTAATTTAATTTTTTGTCTTATTACCTAGTTTCCTAGATTCCATTCTATGCTAATTGCCTTCTACAGGTCCTAGAAGTCAACACATGCTAAAAATGAGTCATGAAGCACTTGGGAAACATCCTAGAAACCAATTTTAGCATTTTTTCTTTATTCCAAATTCTCTAAAGCACATATCTACTTTTTCTGAAAAGCTGCCTTGTTTTATTTCTGATTTAAGGCAAAAGGAAAAGCTAGACTAGGTGTAGTTGACTTGTTTTTTTCCCACATTATCCTCCCTCCTTTTATCCAAATAAAAGCATGTATGAGTTGTCTTTCCAGCCCTCTTTAACTTTCCTTCTTGACTTATCAAATTCGTTAGCATCTACCTAGATTTGGAAACTGCTTTATGCACCTATGGGGGATTTGACTAGATTTGGTAAGCCTACTTTTTGACTATTTCGAATGGAATATTTATGCATTATATTATCTCATGTAATTATATATTACAGCAGCCTATTACTTCATAATTTTGGCTATTGTACACTTACTCAATACAAATTAGTGTTATGCTCCAATTTCAGTCTCTTTTGGTGTTAATTTTGCATGTTTGATTATCAATTTTGTGAGTGTAATTGTTCTATATCTTGGATTCAATTTCCACATGGTATCAGAGCCTTTGTAGATCAATTTCTCCCCTTCCAAATGGTTATTGCAGGTTCAACATCACTAACTGGGAGTGCATTCTACTGACTAGAGGGCACAGTTTCTGAGCTATGGACCAATCTTAGAAGATCATCTTGACTCCATTCAATTTATTTGAATGCAAAGCTGAGATAGAGATATTGTTGAGAGTGAAAGGTCTCTACAAGGTGACTATGGCAACTGAGGCAGAGCCCAATGCAGCTGCAAAGAAAATTAAATGGCTCAACAGGAGGGATAAGGCCTATGGTCTTTTGTTTCTGAGCATTTCAAGAGACCTTCTCTTCCATATTGATGGATTGACATCACCTAATGAAGTGTGGGAGAATCTAGAATAACTTTTTGGAAAGACATATGAGATGAGAGGACATCAAATTGAGAATGATATGATATCCTTGAGTCTCAGTAGCTTCAAATCATTGCAACTCTACTTTTCCAAGTTTAAGGCCCTTGTTTTGTAGTTGAAACATTGTGGGATCAAAAAGAAGGAAGAGAAACTAGTCTTGGCCATAATCTCTAAGCTTTGTCCTAACTATTTAGTGTTTGTTTCTACCTTCCATGCCACCAAGTTGACAGCTCGAGCCTAGAAGATTCCTAATCTTGCAGAGTTCATGGAATCCCTCACACAGGAGCAAGATAAGTTGGTGATGATGGGCACCATCAAACCTTCCAAAGACCAAGATTTGGTTTTTGTAGATTCAAGGGTGGATTCAAAAAGAAAGAAAAAAGCTAAAAATATGCTTGAGCAAAAGAGAGACAAGTCTAAGTCTCAAGAGGAGCCCCAAGGTTCCAAGAAGAACTCCTAGAAGAATAAGAACAAAGGATAAATGAGCAAGTGCACATACTGCAGTAAGGGCTATCATCTTGAGAGCTCTTATATGAAGAAGAAAATTGACATGTTGACCCAACTCCTAGAGAAGAATAACATCTCCCTTCCTAATTGCTCAAATAAGAAGGAAGGAGGATCAAATTCAGAAGACAAAGAGAGAGTACATGCCTTGGTTGCTGGCACATCAAGCTCACCTAGCTTCATCATAGACTCTGAAGCTTCTAGACATATGGTTTTGACAAAAGAGACATTCTCCTGTCTTAACATGTCGAAAGGTTCACCAATAGTTTTGGGAGATGACTCTCTCACTGACGGTTTGGGGAAGGGTAGAATTGATCTTGACCATGGTAGTTTCAATAATGTGTTGTATGTTCCAGGTCTTGCCTCCAATCTTTTATGAGTGTATCAGATGACTCATATTGGGTCTCCAAATAAGGTCATATTCTCCCCTAATGATGTTGAAATCACTGATATTTCGAATGGTAAAGTCATAGAAAAAGGTGTTGTTGATCACACTTCGAAGGTATACATTTTTCCCACCCTACTCAAACCCCTCTGCTCTTCCAATTCATGCTAATGAAGCAAGCAAGCTTTGGCATGAAATATTTGGCTATATTAACTATACGTATATTTCTAATTTGAGTGAAAAACATATGGTTATAGGGTTACCAAATATCAAGTTTTCTAAGGGAGTCTATCAAGGTTGTATCCTAGGAAAACACCCAAAGAAAAAGTATGAGAAAGCTATTCATGAGAGAACCTCTGCACCTCTTGAGCTGATCCACAGTGAAATTGCTGGTCCATTCTCTCATATGTCTATGAGTCAAGACAAATATGCACTGACCTTCATAGATGCCGTTTCCAGGTATTGTTGGGTTCACTTCCTAAAGCATAAGTCTGAAGTTTTTGACCTCTTCAAAGTCTTTAGAGCCTTGGTTGAAAACCAGTCTGGAAGGAAAATCATTATCCTCGGATCTGACAATGGTGGTGAGTATGTCAAGTCTAAGTTCATTTAGTATTGTAAATATGTAGGTATTCATATGGAACATTTGATCCCTTACACACCACAACAAAATGGTGTTGCTGAGAGAAAGAACAGATCACTGGAGGAGATGGCAACCTGCATGATGGAGGCTAAGAATTTTCCACTAATGTTTTGGGTGGAGGCTATAGAATGTTCATCCTACATCCATAATAGGGTGCCTCATAATCATCTTGATGGTATGACTCCTTTTGAAGCTTGGAGTGGGAACAAGCCAGATGTGACCCATTTTAGGATTTTTGGCTCAAAGGCTTGGGCTAGAATTCCAACTGAAAAGAGGAAGGATTTGCAACCCCAAATCCAAGAGTGCCTATTTGTTGGGTATTCTGAATATTCAAAAGGGTACAAGCTGATAAAATTGAGCACTAACAAATATTCAATTGAAAGAAGTGTTCAGTTCCAAGAAGAGCCTTTAGTAGCAATTGAAGTTGGAGAGTCTTCTTCACCACTAGAACCTTTAATTGTTAGTGGAGAGACTAATAAGTTTGCTGATTATGATATGTTTGATAATGATTATTTTATTTCAGATCCTAACAGTCCTAAAAGACCAAAATGGGCAGAAAATACCATTCATGCAGCTGGGGAACTAGTTGGAAATCCTAATGACACTAGGAGGACCAGATCTCAATTTGAGAGTGCCCTTTGTGTGAAAGATACCCTATTTTATGAGAAGTGCTATCTGATGGTTGAATCAGATCCATATACATATGAATATTCAGCACATGATCCAATATGGAAAACAACCATGAAATAATAATTCAGCTCGCTCCAGAAGAACAACACTTGGCAACTGGTTGATCTTCCCCCAGGGAGGAAGCTAATTCAATGTAAGTGGGTTTTAAAGACTAATTTTACTGATGATGGTTCACCTTTGAAATATAATTCAATATTGGTAATCAAGGGCTACTCACAAGTACATGGTATTGGCTACAGTGAAACCTTTGCACCAGTGGCAAAGATGGACTCCATAAGGCTAGCTCTAGCCATTGCAACTTCAAAGCAATGGGAGTTACATCACATGGATGTGAAGTGTGCTTTCCTAAATGGAGATCTCAGTGAGGAGATTTACATGTAGAAACATGAAGGGTTTGTTTCTAATCCATATTTAGTGTGTAGGTTAAAGAAATCATTGTATGGCCCCAAGCAAGCCCCCAGGGCTTGGTATGCCAAGATTGATGGATTTTTGCTATCACCGAGTTTTGTTTGATGAAATTCAGATTCTAATGTATATTTGAAGCTGATTCATGGTTCTTTGATGATTATTGTCTTGTATGTGGATGACCTACTGATTACAGGAAGTTCAAAGAAAGAGATTGCCTCCTTGAAGGATGCAANATGACAGATTTAGGATTGTTGAGCCAATTCTTGGGTCTCAAAATTGCTCAATCCCAACATGGAATCAAAGTACATCATTCCAAATATGCTCTATATTTTCTCAACAAGTTCAACATGAAATATTGCAAGCCAAGCAAGACTCCCTTCCTTTCAAGAGTTAAGCTTGAAGAAGCAGGTTCTTCTCCTATAGTAAATAATACACTGTATAGGCAGTTGATTGGGTGTTTGCTTTATCTTACACACACTCAACCTTATTTATCATATGCAGTTAGTGTGGCTTTGAGATACATGGATCATTCTCATGAGATCCACTGGACAGCAGCCAAAAGGATCCTAAACATTGTTCAAGGAAAAAGAACTCATGGGATCTTCTACAAAGCAAAATATGATCTTGATTTGATTGGGTTTACTGACAGTGATTGGGCAGGTGACAAGATAGATTGAAATTCTACATCAGGATATGTGTTCATTCTTGCAGAAGGGACAATCAGTTGGTCAAGCAAGAAGCAGATTTCCATAGCACTCTCATCTATAGAAGCAGAGTATTGAGGAGTTGTAAATGCAACAACTCAATGTTTGTGGTTGCAGGGGATACTTGGAGAATGTGGCTTCGAATCAGAGTTTTCAACTATTATCTACTATGATAATCAGAGCACCATTTGAATCTACAATGATCCAGTTCAGATACAGCAAACCAATCACATTGAGATCCATATGCACTACATCAGACAGCTTGTGCATGATGGCACCATTGATCTACTCTTTTGTGCATCTTGAGAACAAGTAGCAGACATCTTCACCAATTTTTTTTGTGAGAAGACCTTCAACAATCTCAAATCACTACTGGGGATTTCTTATCATGCTGTCAAGCATGATTGATGAAAATATTTCCAAATTTTGTTTTTCCTGTCCATGTTTAAGGGAGTATTTTCCCACTGGGTTTTTGCCTCTTTCCTTGGTTGTATGGACAAGCAGTATGTAAAGGGTGACTAAAACTTGTTGCTAGGCCCTATATTTTTCTGATACTTACTCATAAATTCAGGCTTAAAGGGGGGTGTTAGAATAATCAACCCATAGTTACCTACATTAGAAATTAATTTAATTATTTTTGTCGTATTACCTAGTTTCCTAGATTCCATTATATGCTAGTTTCCTTCTACATGTTCTAGAAGTCAACACATACTAAAAATGAGTCATGGAGCACTTGGGAAACATCCTGGAAACCCAATTTAGCATGTTTTCTTTATTCCATATTCTCTAAAGCGGATATCTACTTTTTCTGAAAAGCTTCCTTGTTTTATATCTGATTTAAGGCAAAAGGAAAAGCTAGACTATGTGTAGTTGAATTGTTTTTTTCCCACATAATCCTCCCTCCTTTTATCCAAATAAAATCATGTATGAGTTTTCTTTCCATCACTCTTTAGCTTTCCCACTTGACTTATCAAATTCGTGAGCAACTACCTAGATTTGGAAACTGCTTTCTGCACCTACGGGGGATTTGACTAGATTTGGTAAGCCTAATTTTTCACTATTTCAAATGGTGTATTTATGCATTCGATTATCTCATGTAATTGTATATTGCAACAGCCTATTACTTCATAATGTTGGATATTGTACACTTACTCAATACATATTAGTCTTATGCTCCAATTTCAGTCTCCTTTGGTGTTAATTTTGCATGTTTGATTAGCAATTTTGTGAGTGTAATTGTTCTATCTATTGAGTGGAATTTCCACAAATCCAAGTTGGCTTAAATAAATTATGAAGGAATCTAGAGAGTCTCTGGTGAAACCCAAGAGGGAGCTCAGAGAGAGAAAAGAACCATATATATTTTCCAATGACATGGATTTTGTGACTAGTCTTCATGAGTCAGAACCTTCCACTTATGAGGAGGAAGTTGCACATCATGTATGGAAAGATTACATAGTGTAAAAATATAGGTTCCATCATGAATAATGATGTGTGGGAGGTGGTTCCAAGATCAAAGGGAAAGTTAATTGTGACTTCTCAGTGGCTTTACAAAATCAAACATGTTGCGGATGACATCATCGAGAAGTATAAATCTCAATTCGTGGCAGGATGCTTCTCACAAATAGAGGGAAAAGATAATGATGTGATGTTTGCATCAGTGGCTAGGTACTCCTCTATTAGATCAGTGATTTCCATTATTGTAGAGATGGGTTGGAGCATTCATCATATGGATGTGTTGAGGCCTGGAAAATCACAGGCAACAACAGCAAGGGATTCTCCCCAGTCAACGTTCCCAACTAACCCATGAGTGTTTGGTGTAGGGAATCCGTCTGGTTTGCGGTCCAGCTACCGTAGGTCAAGTAACAAAAACAAAAGGTTTTACCGATTGCGGCCCAATCCACCATATATATTTTTGTATTTTTTGACTTTATGGATGATATGCAAGTGCCTATTTAACATGTAGAGTAATAAAGAATGCAAGGAGTATTCACAATGTGATGCACAGGTTCTTACCTCTCATCTTAAACTCTCAAGCATCTAAATCACACACATAGCAAGAAAATAAATCTAATTACCTATCTATCCCTAGGGAGCAAGATTGTAACTTATCAATGAGTAATATATCTTGTGCATGCATCATAAGGAGAAATTACAGATAGCTGATACTTCCTTCAAAACACATGAACAATTAAAGATATTTAAACAACCACATAGCTAATTGCTTATGGACAACATTCATTACTCATGGTGGTATTTTTTCATAAAATAGACCAGAAATCATTCAAACAAGAACATAGGTCCTAAGAGTCAGAACGATCTCAGAGTTAGTGGACAATAGCTGAAAACAAAATAGTCCCTTTTCAACAAATCCATGGCATAACATTTGAACATCCCACCAAACTTTCTCCGACAGGCAAACTGTAATTCTTTATTGCAAAAGGAAATAGTTCTTCTTACAATATCTCTTTACTAATATAACTGGGGAAAAGTCCTTTTCTCATCTAAATAATCTATATTTATACAAAAGATCAAGACTGTCAGGCTGGCCACAGATGACTCTTGGGCTTCCCCAACTCTTCGCCTCCTAAAAAATTACTTCCACTAAGTGTTTACAAAATTTACAATATATTATAAAAGTGGACCAATGTTCATGAGGAGGGCCCCACCTGACTATTCAAAAATTTCTTCCATGCTGAAGCTTCGGAAGCAATACTTTCAAATTCAGAAGGTTCCAAGAATCGAATGTTTATTTCAAATTTTGCAGCCTGGTTTCTGATGGCTTCTATTCTGGCTGTACTTAGGTGAAGCTGGTCTTCTAGCACTTGTGTACTAATCGTAGAATGATCTACCTCATTCCTTAGGATCTGTTCATCTATAGCGTTAATGTGATGTATCCTATTTTCATCCTCCTAATACCTTCTCTACAAAATTTCCAAAAGCAGGCTGTGTTCTGGAAAAGCATCCATTCTTTACTCAGCCTCTGTCTGGCATTGATTATAGGTAATCCACAGCCTCCTGAAGAACTCTGTGCATGCTCCTCTTGTCTTTTTAACAGCCTTCTTGAATTATTCGACCGTGTTGATGGAAAACTCCAACAAATCGTAGTCCTCCTTGAGGGCTTGTTGGTCTTTTGAGGGTAACTCTGCAAGAGTTTCTTCATTAACTTGTAACCTTGCCATCCTTCCTGTCAGGACTTCTAGTATTTCCTAAGATCTGTCAATAAAATAAGAAGAGGTTTCCAAAATCTCTTCTAGCCGATTATCCACCTGCAATACCTTACACCGCTCCTCCTCAATGGCCATCTGTAGCTGGTACATTTTATTTCTCTGTGCCAAGAAATGCTCTTTGAAAGGTTGCAAACTAACTTGTTGTTCTCTAAATTCTTCTAACGCTGCTATCAACGAGGTGATCTGCTCTTTAAGCTCTACCTTCTGCACTTGAGATTGCCTTTCTCCTTCTTCCAAGGTAGCCTTCTGCAGCTCCAAATCTCCTATCCTACCTAGCAGCTGTTCCTTTTCTACCTTCAGCTCTTGGTATTCCTGCTGTACTTTCTCCAGACATTCTTGGGTGGTCTCCATAGATCTTTTCTCTATCTAGAGGATCTGAAGTTCAGATTTTGAAGAATTGATTTCTTCTTGCATGTCTTCAAACCTTCTTTTTAACCGATTACTTTCTTCCCTTTCCTTTCTTAAGGTATCTTTGAGCTGAGAAGAAGATTTCTTCGACTGCTCAAGATCCATCATTATTTTGTCTACATTGTCCTCGGAAGCATGGATCAATGCAGCCCCCACTCTAATAGTGAATCTGGGGTCTCTGTATGTCCCGTGTACAATATTCGTATCATTTATCATCTTTCTAGACAGTCCCCCGGTTTCAATCTTCCTCTCGGTCCTCTTTACTATCCTTTTCCTTTCTTTATCACAAAAAATAGTATTAAAATCTGGTACTTCCTCCCCTTTTTTCTGTTCGAATGGGATTAATATAAGGGTGGGGACCATGGCTTGTCCTGGTGTGCTAGCAGGAGGTGTTTCAGGATATTGAATGTTGGGGTTTTCCAAGTCTTGGGCCTGACTATCTGCTGCGTCAGAAGCTGATTGTTCTGTCACTGTTTGTGTCAGCTTTATTTTTTTTGCCTCCTACCTCTTTAGCTCCTCATCTAACTTCATTTTTCTTTCTTCTTCTTCACTTTTGGCAGCTTCTTCTGCCTTTCTGGATGCCTCTTGTGCAACTCTTCTTTTCTCCTCCTCCTCAAAGCCTATGTCTGGCACCTCTTGGCGCGTAATCAACCTGTAGATATCTCCCCACTAATATTCGGGCTCTACACCAATTATGCATTTGGTGTCTTCATAAATATTTCAACCCTGGTGATGATTTCGACGTCGGGTTCTTCTTTGACCATGGGAGCCTTCTTCTTTTGACGCTTAGACATCTTAACTTCGGAAGAATTTCCCTGTCATGTATAACATTGTAATTTAGGTTCTGTTAGGTTATTACGAACAACAGTTAAAAATAAGGATAACAATATAAAGGTTTTACCTTGTCTGCGTTAAACATGACTACAGTTATAAAATAAGCAAAATATGTTCAAACAAATGCTCCTGTCTAAAACTAAAACCAGCTTAGTCCAACAAAGCTCGGATGTGAAAAAACAAGGCCTTCATCACAAATGAAAACCATCCTGGGCCCTCTCTCGGTGCCATGACCTACGTGTTATGCGGACACCTGAGGCATTAAATCTAAAAAACTCAAGGGGACGCTACCGATGACAGCACCCTAGAAACTGTACAGGCTCATCTCACGATCCATCTTAGACCGGGTAATGCGATACTGCCTTAGACTGGTTCGGGTTTGAATTCGACAATGAACAGGGTCGCTCTAACAATGGACTGAAAACAATATTGAGGTCATGGTTTGTAGAAAGTGGGTGACCAGACCATTGGAGACAAACCCGGTATTCCCCAGGGAAATCCATGAAAGTCTCCCCTGGACCACCGAACACAAAAAATGGGGCAAACAGGTGCAGACAGCGTAATGGCCGTCTGCACCAGTTTCCCCAACCATCGAGTGCGGGCTGTAAGACCATAACGGCCGCGGAAGAAAACATTAAGCAGACCACAAAAACCCATGTACTAACAGTCACGCCATTCACTTCGTAATATATACATTTCAAGACGGGAACCTAAGTAAAAACCCTAACCATGGAGATAAGAAAATATCTCATCCAATCGAACATAATAGGAAAACGAGTACAAGGGCCTACCTGGCACTGCTGCGCGACTGGCGGGAGGAAAACCGTTGAGCTTCCATGATGGAGCCACCTAGGACGAGGGTACCAACAACGCGAATCCTGGTTTGCTCGAGCGAAAATGACAGTGCAGAGAAAGTCCAAAAATAACAATAAAATAATAGATCACGCTATTCCAATATATATACACCCCCGGTCAATTATAATCGGTAGGCAAATGCTATCGTGCGGTAAAAGGAAAGGGATTGGTGACCAAATCAACATTGCCTCCATAATGTCGGATGATGAAACAGTTGGGAGAACCGCCACGGTATCGGTAGAGAAACAAATGATACTTGCAGGATTAAAGCATCAGAACAATAGAAGGCTGGAGAGTTGTAACGGTGCAAACACAAAAGAAACCAACGTCCGCAGACCGACAAAAATTGGAGAAAAAACCAACATGACTTTAACCACGAAACATCGGCTCTGCGAAAAATAAAATAAAATCATGCCGAAAAGACAACGCTTTTCAAAGCCGCAACTGCGGATGCTGAAGACTCAAGGATCAGCAAAACAAAACGGCTGGGTCGGAAAGGTTAATGCAATCATCAGAGGACTTTGTAATGCACCATCCGCAACTGCGAAAAATGTAGAGACAATATGTTTCGATGGGATTCCAACAAACCGTCGATTGAGACAAATAAACGAATAAAGGCATCGGAGACAACAAATCTTGAATCGGACCCGGTTTATTGTTACTCTTTCGCAATGGCGGGCGTGCAGATGACTAGATTTCCGACTTGAACATCCAAAACACTTCCGATGGCAAGGTAAAACTAAAACAAAAAGTGAAACATTGCTGGCATAAAAATAGTCTTTCCGTAGAACATCAAGCAAAACCAAATGAGTTAAAGGAGGGTCCCGAAATTTTTTTGAATTTTGGGAAAATGTTGCAGCTGCAACAATTGGCGACGACCTGGTGAACCCCAGATTTCTGACTTAACTTCTTCCCAGTAAAAGACTGTTTGATCGTCTAGCTCACAAGTTGAATTCTTCTAGATGCTTGCATTCCTAAGATGGCACATACATGCATTTAAATCATTGAGGACAGTCCATTCTTTGGGAAATGGGAGCACCCACAATATTTGAAAGTCCGGATAACTCTTTTGAGCCTTGATAGGTGAGATTTATTTTACTTCTTTCTGTGGGTGGTTTAGATGCCTGAACACCACAAGTTAGTGACATATGGTAAACAACATTATTCATTTGTTCCTCATTCCTATGCCAAATACACTTGGTGCCTTTTGAACTTTTGTTCATTTGAGTCCTCCATCTGCCTTTCTTTTGGAATTTTATTCAGGCTCTTCTATCCATAGTGCCCTTTTGTGTGAGAGAAAAATTTACTTCTCATCTCATGGACGGAGAATAACTTTTGGCAAATTGATATTCATGTTTCTGATACTTTGCTGGGATATGTATTGCGTCTTTAAGGAGTTTTGACTCTTAACAGCCTTTAGGATTTAGAAATTATGGCATGGGATCATTTATATATAATAAAATGTTTACCTTGCTTCCTTTCCGTGGGTCCTTTGCCACCATTCCCCAAGACCTCTTAGATGTGAAATGGACGGAGCCTCAAAATAGTATTCCAGACCTCTAAATTCTGAGTTCTTTTCAGGGGTTAAGCAGGACTTCAATGAGTGCATGGCCATTCAGGAAAACTACCTACTAGAATACATTCTATTATTTCCAAAATAAAATGCACAATCTTTTCTCAAATATTTTAGTTAATCAAGAACCCTGATGTTTCCCATGCAACCAAAAGTTTGCCTCTTTATTTAAAATAGAAAATAACTAGAAACAAAGCCGTAAATCAAAACCAAACAACATCAATTTATTTATGTACAAAAACATTAAATCAAAAGAAAATGGAGTTCCCACACCTGAAAATCCTTCAATCTAATAATTCAAAGGGCTAGGATGGATTGCAGACATGAAATACCTATCCATGGTCTAATTGTACTATTTTTGAAACCGAAACCATGTCTACTGATTTACAATCAATCTCGTCAGCCTGAGGTAGTTGAAGGAGACCAGGATGAGTGTTAAACATATTGCTGGCTTTTTCTGAGGCATGGTATCTTAGTTCAAGCTACGTTAGATAATTTCCCAGGACAGAATTAGCAGATTCATTTCCTTCTCCCAACTTAGTGACAGTGTGTTTCATGTAAGTTTCTCTTGAAATTTTGATCTGATTTGGGGTACCCTTATGAGGTAACCATAAATGAGACCAGTATGAAGCAAAATACCCTTTTAACCTGTCAGACCAATCTCGGTTCAGAATAATCCCATAACCATCTGGTATGTCAGCCACCATAATATCAATAAATTGACATATCGTATTATTTGCGGATAAACAAATGAGAACATTCTTCATTTCCCCCACTACTTTGACACTAGTTCTATCTAGTTGAATCACTTCCCAGGTAGTAGGTTTTGGCTGCCCATTAATTTTCTTGCAAACTTCAAGTGGCATAACATCTACCGATGATCCAGAATCTACCAAACAATTATGCACCTTATGATTCAGCATTTCTAGAGTCAAAAGGAAAGGTGGGGTTTTGGCTTTCTACTCCCAAGTTGATTCGATGTCTTGCCCCACCAGTTGATTTTCAGCGGGCACTTCCTTTTCCAGTTCCTCGGTCTTTTCAGTGTTTCCTTTGTTAACATTTACTTGTCCTTCTATAAGCTTGGTATGCTCGTTGATCTGTTCCGTCTCCTGGCTGAAAATGGTAACTTTGGGTATTTAATCTTCAGTATCATTCTTTGACTGTCCCCTGACATTCTTTTGCAACTTCTTAATCTTTGAGACTATTGTGTTGTCTTTAGTTACCAAATTAGGGTCTTTTGTTATCGTTGGTACATTTTCAGGTTTAAGAGTGCCTTTTTCTGTATCGAAAAGCGAGACACAGTCCCATAAGAACATGGCATCATCTTCTTGTTTCTCTATGGTATTATTATTCTTTTCGTCCTCATCACTGTCTTCTGTCAATTTAGAATCCAAGAGTTGGTCCATCACCAATGTCATCGAATTTAACCATTGGGGACAATTCTTTTCAAAATGAGGTTGTTGGTGAAAAGTACAGAAATTATCCTTGCCCACCTCTATCAGATTCATCGATGCTGAATTATGTGGGGGGATCTTGAATTGGTTGTTATCCTCCCTTTTGTAGTAGGGCTTATAAGCTTTCCGAGCTTCCTTTTCTTTCTCCAAATCTATTATTCTGTTAGATATTTTTTGCATCATTTTTACCATTCCCTCCAAATCATGTGATTTCTCCTCTTTAGGTTTAGACAGCAATAAGGCTCTTTTCTCGACATTTTTTTCTCCAGGTTGCTCGGGATAATCTTCTATACTTTCCCTTTCAGCCTCCTCATAGGTATCCACTAGAGTAGGCTTGGCCTTCATTTTGGAAAACATGGCCAACTCGGGTCCTAGAGATGAGGTATAATATTCAATCAGGACTTTATCCGAAGGTTTGTCAACTTCAAAAAAATTCTTAAGATATGTTGCAAATCTTTGGGTGAAACTGTGCACCTTCTCCTTCCTTTCTTTCTTTAAGGCGCATAGTCCTTTCATAAGAGATGCATGAGTCTTTTGGGTTGCATACTTGCTTCTAAAAATTCTTTCAAAGGTATCCCAATATGGGATAGAGTTTGCAGGCAAACCAAAATACCATGATGCTGCTGCTCCTTTAAGGGTATGCGGGAACAATCTACAAACAACATCCTCATATTCCACAGCCCTTAACCCTTCTATTTCCAAATAGAAACTTTGCAAGTGGTCATCTACGGCAACCTTCTCATTAGGTCAAACTTAGGCAACAACTTCTCAAAATCTTGAGGTAGGTTATGCAATGGAAGTGTGAAGTTCAAGGGTGATCTGGCTTTCCAAGCTAGTTGTGGGTTGGGATGATTCACATTTATACCTGCCATGAGTGAAAATGAGGAGGTGAAAGAACAGGAGTCTGAAAAGGAGAACCGTAAGGTGTACCCGGGCCTACTCGCTTCCAATATTGAACCACTTCCTGTAAGGTCGTTTCTACAAGTTCTTCCAAACCCTAAACAACATTGCTCTTTCCAATAGGACGATATTTCCTTTTAGATTTTCTTACGTATTTGGGTCAGGTCACAAAATGATTTCAAAATATCACCAGTGGGGTAATCTCAAAAAATTAGGTTTCCTCGGCCAGCCATGCACTAGCGGCCCTCCTTCTAGCACCAAAAAACTGTTGAGGACTGGAAAATCACAGGCAACAATAGCAAGGGATTCTCCCCATTCAACATTCCCAACTAGCCCGTGATTGTTTGGTGTAGGGAATCCGTCTAGTTTGCGGTCCGGCTACCGTAGGTCAAGTAACAAAAAAAAAAGGTTTTACCGGTTGCGGCCCGATCCACTGTATATATTTTTGTATTTTTTGACTTTATGGATGATATGCAAGTGCCTATTTAACATGCAGAGTAATAAAGAATGCAAGGATTATTCACAATGTGATGCGCAGGTTCTTACCTCTCATCTTAAACTCTTAAGCATCTAAATCACACACACGGTAAGAAAATAAATCTAATTACCTATCTATCCCTAGGGAGCAATATTGTAACTTATCAATGAGTAATATATCTTGTGCATGCATCATAAGGAGAAATTACAAATAGCTGATACTTCCTTCAAAACACATGAACAATTAAAGATATTTAAACAACCAGATAGCTAATTGCTTATGGACAGCATTCATTACTCATGGTGGTAATTTTTCATAAAATAGACCAGAAATAATTCAAACAAGAACATAGGTCCTAAGAGTCAGAACGATCTCACAGTTAGTGGACAATAGCTGAAAACGAAATAGTCCCTTTTCAACAAATCCATGGCATAACATTTGAACATCCCACCAAACTTTCTCCGACAGGAAAACTGTAATTCTTTATTGCAAAAGGAAATAGTTCTTCTTACAATATCTCTTTACTAATCTAATTGGTAAAAAGTCCTTTTCTCATCTAAATAATCTATATTTATACAAAATATCAAGACTGTCGGGTTGCCCACAGATGACTCTTGGGCTTCCCCAACTCTTCGCCTCCCAAAAATTTACTTCCACTAAATGTTTACAAAATTTACAAGATATTATAAAAGTGGATCAATGTTCATGAGGAGGGCCCCGCCTGACTATTCAAAAATTTCTTCCATGCTAAAGCTTCGGAAGAAATACTTTCAAATTCAGAAGGTTCCAAGAATCGAATGTTTATTTTGAATTTTGCAGCCTGGTTTCTGATGGCTTCTATTCTGGCTGTACTTAGGCGAAGCTGGTCTTCTAACACTTGCGTACTAATCACGGAATGATCTACCTCATTCCTTAGAATCTGTTCATCTATAGCGTTAATGTGTTGTATCCTCTTTTCATCCTCCTGATACCTTCTCTGCAAAATTTACAAAAATAGGATATGGTCTGGAAAAGCATCCATTCTTTGCTCAGCCTCTGTATGGCATCGATTATAGGTAATCAGCAGCCTCCTAAAGAACTCTGCACATGCTCCTCTTGTATATTTAACATCCTTCTTGAATTCTTCGGCCGTGTTGATGGAAAACTCCAACAAATCGTAGTCCTGCTTGAGGGCTTGTTGGTCTTTTGAGGGTAACTCTGCAAGAGTTTCTTCATTAGCTTGTAACCTTGCCATCCTTCCTGTCAGGACTTCCAGTATGTCCTGAGATCTATCAATAAAATAAGAAGAGGTTTCCAAAATCTCTTCTAGCCGATTATCCACCTGCAATACCTTACACCGCTCCTCCTCAATGGCCATCTGTAGCTGGTACATTCTGTTTCTCTGTGCCAGAAAATGCTCTTTGAAAGGCTGCAGACTAACCTGTTGTTCTCTAACTTCTTCTAACACTGCTGTCAACGAGGTGATCTGCTCTTTAAGCTCTGCCTTCTGCACTTGATATTGCCTTTCACGTTCTTCCAAGGTAGCCTTCTACAGCTCCAAATCTCCTATCCTACCTAGCAGCTGTTCCTTTTCTACCTTCAGCTCTTGGTATTCCTGTTGTACTTTCTCCAGACATTCTTGGGTGGTCTCCATAGATATTTTCTCTATCTAGAGGATCTAAAGTTCAGCTTTTGAAGACTTGATTTCTTCTTGCATGTCTTCAAACCTTTGTTTTAACTGATTACTTTCTTCCCTTTCCTTTCTTAAGGTATCTTTGAGCTGAGAAGAAGATTTCTTCGACTGCTCAAGATCCGTCATTATTTTGTCTACATTGTCCTCAGAAGCATGGATCAATGCAGCCCCCACTCTAATATTGAATCTGGGGTCTCTGTCTGTCCCGTGTACAATAGCCATATCATTTATCATCTTGCTAGACAGTCCCCCGGTTTCAATCTTCCTCTCGGTCCTCTTTACTATCCTTTTCTTTTCTTTATCATAAAAGATAGTATTAAAATCTGGTACTTCCTCCCCTTTTTTTTTGTTCGAATGGGATTAATCTAAGGGTGGGAACCATGGCTTGTCCTGGTGTGCTAGCAGCAGGTGTTTCAGGATCTTGAATGTCGGGGTTTTCCAAGTCCTGGGCCTGACTGTCTACTGCATCAGAAGCTTATTGTTCTGTCACTGTTTGTGTCAGCTTTATTTTTTCTGCCTCCTACCTCTTCAGCTCCTCATCTAACTTCCTTTTTCTTTCTTCTTCTTTGCTTTTGGCAGCTTCTTCTGCCTTTCTGGTTGCCTCTTGTGCAACTCTTCTTTTCTCCTCCTCCTCAAAGCCTATGTTTGGCACCTCTCGGCGCGTAATCAAACTGTAGATATCTCCCCACTGATATTCGGGCTCTACACCAATTATGCATTTGGTGTCTTCGTAAATATATTCAACCCTGGTGATGATTTCGACGTCGGGTTCTTCTTCGATCTTGGGAGCCTTCTTCTTTTGACGCTTAGACATCTTAAGTTCGGAAGAATTTCCCTATCATGTATAACATTGTAATTTAGGTTATGTTAGGTTATTACGGACAACAGTTAAAAATAAGGATAACAATATAAAGGTTTTACCTCATCTACGTTAAACATGACTGTAGTTATAAAATAAGCAAAATATGTTCAAACAAATGCTCCTGTCTAAAACTAAAACCATCTTAGTCCAACAAAGCTCGGATGTGAAAAAACAAGGTCTTCGTCACAAATGAAAACCGTCACGGGCCCTCTATCAGTGCCATGACCTACGCGTTACACGGACACCTGAGGCATTAAATCTAAAAAACTCAAGGGGATGCTACCAGTGACAACACCCTATAAACTGTACAGGCTCATCTCACAATCCATCTTAGATAGGGTAATGCGATACTGCCTTATACCAGTTCGGGTTCGAATTCGACCATGAACAGGGTCACTCTAACAATGGACTAAAAACAATACTGAGGTCATGGTTTGTAGAAAGTGGGTGACTAGACCATTGGAGACAAACCCGGTATTCCCCAGGGAAAGCCATGAAAGTCTCCCCCGGACCGCCGAACACAAAAAATGGGGCAAATAGGTACAGACAGCATAACGACCATCTGCACCGGTTTCCCCAACCATTGAGTGCAGGTTGTAAGACCATAACAGCCGCGGAAGAAAACATTAAGTAGACCACAAAAACCCCTGTACTAACAGTCACACAATTCACTTCGTAATATATACATTTCAAGACGGGAACCTAAGTAAAAACCCTAACCACGGAGACAAGAAAATAGCTCATCCAATCGAACAGAATGGGAAAACAAGTACAAGGGCCTACTTGGCACTGCTGCACAACTGGCAGGAGGAAAACCATTGAGCTTCCATGGTAGAGCCACCTAGGACGAGGGTACCGACAGCGAGAATCCTGGTTTGCTCAAGCAAAAACGACAGTGCAGAGAAAGTCCAAAAATAACAATAAAATAATAGACCACGCTATTCCAATATACATACACCCCCGGTCAATTATAATCGGCGGGAAAATGCTATCGGGCGGTAAAAGGCAAGGGATCGGCGACCAAATCAACATTGCCTCTGTAATGTCAGACGATGAAACAGTTGGGAAAACCGCCACGGCAGCGGCAGAGAAACAAACGATACTCACATCGGAACTCGCAGGATTAAAGCATCGAAACAATAGAAGGCTAGAGAGCCGTAATGGCGCAAACACAAAAGAAACCAAGCTCCGCAAAACGACAAAAATCGGAGAAAAAACCACCATGAATTTAACCAAGAAACATCGACTCCGCAGAAAATAAAATAAAATCATGCCGGAAAGACAACGCTTTTCAAATCCGCAATGGCAGATGTTGAAAACTCAAGGATCAGCGAAACAAAACGGCTAGGTTGGAAAGGTTTATGCAATCATCGGAGGACTTCGTAATGCGCCATCCGCAACTGCGGAAAATGTAGAGACAATATGTTCCAATGGGATTCCAACAAACCACCGATTGAGACAAATAAATGAATAAAGGCATCGGAGACAACAAATCTTGAATCGAACCCGGTTTATTGTTACTCTTCCGCAACGGCGGGCGTGCAGATGACTAGATTTTTGACTTGAACATCCAAAATGCTTCTGATGGCAAGGTAAAACTAAAACAAAAAGTGAAACATTTCTGGCATAAAAATAGTCTTTCCACAGAACATCAAGCAAAACCAAATGAGTTAAAGGAGGGTCCCAATTTTTTTTTGAATTTTGGGAAAATGTTGCAGTTGCAACACGTTGTGAAGACAACGTTTTTGAATGGAATCTTAGGTGTATATGGAGCAACCAAAAGGATTGTAGGTGCATGGGAGAGAGTCCCATCTGTGTAAGTTGAAGAAGGACCTTTATGGGATGAAGTAAGCTCCAAGAGTTTGGTATTCTAGGATTGATGCATACTTGAAGGATTTGGGATTCCATAAAACTGAGGTAGATCTAAACCTTTACTACATTTTCGTTGGTGAGGATCCACTTATTTTGGTGTTGTATGTAGATGAATTGATCATTACATGTGCAAAGAGACTCATTGCAAAGTGTAAGAGAGATATTGATTCATAGTTTGAGATGAAGGACATTAGGTTGATGCATTATTATTTAGGTCTGGAGGTGTGGAAAGTATCGGGGAAATTTTTCCTCCAACAATGAAAGTATGCTATGGATATTCTGGAGAGACTTAAAATGCAGGATTGTAGACCGATGATTAAAACTATGATTACCAACAAAAATAACCTTCATGCTTATGAGGGAGAGTTGGTAGATCCTATTGTATATCATTGTCTCATTGGGTCGTTGATGTATCTAGTCAACACCAGACTAGATATTTGTTTTGGAGTGAACACTTTGAGCCATTCCATGGTGGAGCCTTAGAGAGTTCTTTGGATTCTTGAAACACATGTGTTGAGATACCCGCATGGTACAATAGACTATGATCTAGACTATAGGAGAGGATATGGAGTCAGATTGGTTGAATATATAGATTCTAATTAGGTAGTAGGTGTGATAGACCTCAAGAGTACATTTGGGTGTTGTTGCAATATAGGATCAACAATAGTGTATTGGTTCAATTGGAACCATAAGTTGATTTCACTGATTTTTATAGAGGAAGAATATATGACAACCAGTCAAGTTAGTTGTGAGGCCATATGGATTCACAAGTTGTTGATTGGTCTATTTGGTTAGGATTTGAGGCCGACAATGATTTATTGTGATAATAAAAGTTGCATTAGGATTTTGAACCATTTATTTTCTCACATAGGTCAAAACACATTGATATCAGGTACCACTTCATTCGTGACTATGTCCAAAGAGGAGCAGTGGAGTTGTAGTACATTCCTACTAAGGAGAAGGTGGTATATCTTCTGTCAAAGTATTTGGGAAGAGGAAAGTTCAATCATTTTAGGGCAAGTTGGGGTTTATGAGAAACACTTTCCTCAGTAGGATGAAGTGTTAAAATTTGTACCAAGGACAAGTTTTTTTTCACTTCGTGTGCCTAGGAGTGAAAAAGTGTCCAAGTGATCCCTAGTTACTTTATTAAAGTGAGATGAATTTTATGAGATATCAAGCTACTTTATAAAGTGAAGTACCTTTTATTTTTAATGTGACTTTATGAGAAATAAATTGGAGTTATTAATTAAATGTCTCATTACATATTTAAATGAAAAGTGCATTAAATATTCATTTAATGAGAGTTAATGAGAATTTATTCTAATCCATTGATCTTAATGGTATAAGATTTAATATTGACCATTAGATATTAAGAGTTGGTTATTAAAAACAAAAAAGGGAAAATTAGGGAAGACACACATTCATTATTGTATTCACCAAAAGACAATTTTTGAGAACAGAAGAAGAGAACTCGACTTGTGGAGAAGGAGGGATTTGAGGAGAGATAAATAGGGCATTGATTTGAGACAATACTACAGTTGATTTTTTCCACATATTTCAAGGAAGATCAACCAACAGATAAAGGGAATGATTCTCTGTATAAGAGGCAAAAAAATTGAGGTACCTTCAACAGTTGAATAGTAACATAGTTCGAGGTGGATGGCACAGATTTTGAGAAGATATTTTGGCACAAATTCCAATGTTTTTTTACACGTGTGACTACACTTTTTCTTGGGAACAATTTTCAAGACAGGACACATTTATTGCAAGTCATACTTTTGATATTTGGCTTGCGTGGGTTTTCTTAGCACAATTTCCAAGGAGGTCTTGTTGTACTACTATCAAAGATACTTCCTAGTACATGTGGGAACAAAAACCAAGAACTTAAGAGTTACACCAAAATATTGTCATATTCATGATAGTAAGATGTGTTGTAACACCTCGGTTCTGACCTCGTTTGCATTAAATGTATATGATGTATATATATTGTAATTAATTATGGTGTGGAGCTAAAGGAAAAAGCCCCACCATCGATTTAGCGTTTAATGATCCGGCGATTAAAATCGTCGCCGATGGTATATCGTGATATCTGACACATTATAGTTTTGGAATCATGTAAATATACACTTTAATTAAAATAAAACCCAACCAGCTATGTCAATGCAACCATGATGAAAAGGGCATGATTTTCCTAAGGATAGGGAGGGAAATTATTTAACCCTTGGGAGCCATTGGGGAAAATCCAAGTGTCAATTGATAAACCCTTTTAGATTTCACCCACCTTTTTGTCTTAATCACCTTCCCCTTGTCTCAATCAGTTAACTACCAAATTAAAAACCTCTGTCGTTAGTTGGCCAATTATTTCTGAGCAGTGGTGTGTGGCAGGACTGTCGGTCCTTTCCCACATGCACACTCCACCAGCAGACTCTTTCACCCTCACGTGGGAATTCTGGCATTATTTCCCATCCTCATGCAGAGACAGTCATTTTCTTCTCCTCATGCACAGGTTTTGCATTATTTTACTCACGTAGAGAGCTGGGAGAGTAGCCTCACATGCACGATTTTGCTGTGTTTGTGACTTTTGCGGTTGGGGATTTTACTGTATGTATTTATCTTCATTGTGGGTTTGACCATGGGAATTCACCTCCATGTGGGTGCTTTTTCCTTCCTCACACAGCTGAGAAATCAATTGCCATTGGTTTCCCCACGATTTTGGTTGCTGTGGATTCTTATTGAGTCGTTTTGGCCACGATAGGGCTAAGAATGACTCAGGAATCGAATTTCCCAAGTTAGAGTTGTGTATTACCCAAATTGTCACCTCGATTGTTCTATGGTGTTTGATTTTCTTCCCCAAAGCTGTGAATTACTTGTTTGGCTCTGTGTATGCAGTGGTTGGTATTTGGACTGTGTTGGAGTGGGAATGAAGGCTTGGTATGCTTGATAAACCTAATGGGTTTGGGAGCCTCATAGACAGAGCTAGAGGGCTGGATTTCTTCTCCATAACCCCTAGATAGCACTGGAAGGGGAGTCAGGGCCTGAGGGACTGTGTAGCAGAGAAGGGACTGATTCCTTGTGTTGGGTGTGTGTGGGTGTCCTAGAATTCAGGATAGTTTTGATGTAGGTGTCCTTAGCTCTTCAATGATCCCACCAGCTTAGCATTCATCTTTTCCCAGCTCCCTGATGGCTTGATAAGCCCAACTGTGTTGGCTTGGCTGATTTGTGTACCTTTGGCTATGTGTGAGCCTGCTTAGTTCCTTATTCCTTGGGGAATCATGCCCAGCTCAAGGGTGGCAGTGTTGATGAGATATTAAGGAGCACACTAGACTATGGTTGGGTGGAACATTGCAGCGACGTAGCTGGTTGCGGGACAAGTTCTTCATAATATAAGTATTCTTGTGTTCAATCTCTGTAATCATATTTTATGTTTAATGAATTACAATGAACATGTTGAATGCCTGAATGTATGTTTTGCTTCCACTGTATGTTGAATACTTATGCATCTCTGCATGTTTTAATTCAAATCATTTTAGTTTTTATGTATGTACATGTTCATGGGGCTAGTTTCCCGGATAGTTAATGGTATGGTAGCGTCCTCTTCGCCGGTCGGAGGGTCGGGGACGTTACATGTGTACTTGCTTCAATATTTAAAATTTTTGTCCCAAAAGACTTGGGAAGAGGTTTTGCCTTTTAGAAGTACAATTTTAGTGACACCAACACACACTGATTTTTTATAGTAGGCATCATACTTGGCTGATGTCAGTTGCACATAGACTACAAGAATCAACAACACTCCTTGACTTTGCATAGAGAGAATCACCTCTTCCTAATGCAACTTTCTTGTGTACAAGGTGCATCGATGCTCGTTATAAGGAAAAAATAGAAGAATCAAGATATTTCTAGAAGAAATCCCTTGTGGAGGCTTATCCCAACCAACCAAAATAAGTGGAACTCAAACCCCTAATCCATACAGATGATCCATAAACCTTCTACAAGTAATACTCAACTCCCTTAATCCATTTTGGCCTATAAATACAAGCTCACCCTCATGGTTGAGGGAGGACCAAGAAATCACCCATATGATGTTGAAATATTTCTAGATTTGAGAGGCAAAGGTTTGATATATTGAGGCAAAAGGATTGTAGGAAGAAGAACAACACCAAGGATTTTCGATTGTAATTTCTCCCTTATTTTTGTTAATACAGTTATAATCTTATTTTCCATAAATGATATGTGATTTCATTTATAACAATTCTCCTTAGTCATTTTTTTAGATATATCATATAATCTTGTGTTTCCAATTATTTCTTGTTTGTTTTGATCCTTTTGTAGGTATCATCTTCATCAACAGGGTTTCCTTGGTTTCAAGCTAATAACGACAACCTTTATTTTAAGGCGAGGAATATTTTATTCAAGCGATTTCATAAATTTAGAAGAAGAATTCCATTTATGTTCTACTTTGTTCTAGATATAAATCATTTAGACTAGGGAAACAATCTTTGTTCGCATTGATTGAGTTTCTCCGTCAACAAAATTGGCAACCGCACTGGGGAGTAAACAATAGTATTTGGTTTCTTTTTATTGTAATGTTTAGTTTCCTTTTGTTATTTAAATGGTGTTAAATTCACTTTGTTTCAGTCATAATTTTCTTCTCAAGGTCATTTATTGATTATAGGAATCCTCAATTTGTTAACTACTAGTTGAATTTGTGGGTTTTTTTTGTCTTTTTATTCCTAATTTGTGCTAGATGCACCTGGGTAATCTTTGCTCAGTGACTCTAGTTCTTTGACGCTTCTTGTGTATACTGACAGAGCGTCACCAAAAATTATTCTCAGTTTGAAAAAGGCATCGCCAACATCGTTTCCATGTGTACAACAATAGTCGTTCAAGGGAGGATGCACTAGTGCAAATTAGCAGGATGCGTCAAGGTAGGTGTTCAATGACCTTTTGACTCAGTTAGTAATTTTGGTATTTGAATTTGGTTTTTGTAAAATATGCACTATGTGTTGTAGTCAGTATATTGGATATGATTGGATCTAGTTCAATCTTTTGATTGATCTTCAAAGATAGATTTTTATAACAATTTCACGAGTTTGATATTTTTGGGTGTGAAATTGTTGTCTTGGGTTTATGATCTGCTTTAAAGATCTCTTTTAATTGTATGTATTCATAAAAGAAAAATTTGTAGCTTTCGTATACATTTATAGGAAGAACACTCTATGTGTTTCCTTTAATTTCCAAAAAGAAAAAAAATCAATGATAGAAATAACTTTCTTTCCTTTAGTTTCAATAAGTATTTGACATTTAGATTAATGAAGTAAATGAAATGTTTTTACTTTTATTTTTTCATATAATTGGAAATTCTAAGTTTGAGAACACTAGTTATTCTTTTATCTTACTAGAGATCTATTTTTAGTGAAGTACAAATACTTTGTGTGTTTGGATTTTGATTTTTAATTTTGAAGCATTTTATTTGGATTGTGTGTTTTGGGAAAATTTTCTTACTCTCCTCTTAAATAAGGCATATTTTGAAAGAAAAAGTAAATATTTTCACTTCATCTCTGCATTGTTTTTTAGTCAATTATTTACATAATTTTTCCACCTAATCGTAAAAGTATAAAATCAAGTGTTAGTTAGGGTAAAACTTTCAGCAAGACTATGTGTTAGGTTAGAGACGTGTTTCGATGTCTTTATGCATATGAGCTCTCAATCTTTTCCTGCATTGCATCCCGAGAACTACACTATTATTCCACATACTCGTTGGTATATAGAAACGTCTTTCATGTACTTTTATGGTATATATAAATATTCTTTCACGTACTTGACAATATATCGAAAGGACCCTTTCAAACGGTTGTGCATTAGAAAACACTACTACATATTTGAGCTCCCACATACTTAGTGTATATCGAGAAACACCATTAAGATACTGAGACCATTTGAGTAACCTATCAGTTGTATTGTCGGAGCAATACACCGTGAAAAACACTTAGGGAGCTACTATGCATGCACTATCTAGGTATTCAAGTATACAAGAAAGGGTACGATCGCAATCCTCCTTGTCGTGTATCATTGTTGGACCCTACAGTATATCACAAGTTACAATGACTTGGATCTCCTATGAGGATCCAAAGTTACATCCCACCCACCACATGTTTGCTTGTTTCTATTAGACTGAGTAGCACTTGCTTTTGTGTATATAGTTAGGATTTTTAAGATAGAGAGTTTGGTCTTACATTCTGGAGGACCAATATTCAAGACGAACTTGTCGTATACAAGAATTATTTACTGAATATCCACAAGACCCTACAACCCATCAAAACATGGAACAAGAAATGGACATAATGTCTGATGTTGAAATGGTAACTCCACTTGAGCATGAAGGAGTACCTGTCACTGAAGGGGATAATTTTCTCCTCCATGGAATGTTCCAATAACTAACATCTCGACACCCATAGTGGTAGAACAACCTTCTACTCACAATACATTTTATGTATGAACTTCAGGATCGATTTTTTATCAACCGCCACTAGAATATACCATAGTGACCATGTTTAGTCCTTTTGCACCTTTCCAAGTTCAACTTTAGGCCAATATATATGAATTTGGATCTATGAGGAATATCCCAAATTCTTTCATGGATTTAACACCTCATTCTAGCACATATTCTAGAAGGAATTTTCCTTATTTTCTACCAAGTGATATTCTTGGTCGTTCTATTGAGATTTCTTCTAGTCAAACCACGGATGTTAATACTCCTCCATCACCTACAATTACGTTAGTTCTCAAAAATATCCATAATTCACCATTACAACTGTTTCTCATCCTATGCAAACATCAACTATTATTGCTTCATCGGGAAGTTCGTTTATGCCTTGTATTAGTTTTCCAAATGTAACTAGACATTATTTTACAACTTTTGGTTCACCTGTAGTAGGAGACAACTATACACCTACATTGTATAATGTATCAGGTGAAATACCAAGTGGAGTGGGTGGTCGTATTCAACAACCAACACCTAATTGGGGGAAACAACAACCACATGTTTGGGATCAACCAACACAACAACCTATTACAGGAATGCATCATTCAACTAGGGGGAAATCTGCCCAATTTAATTCCCCTACCACCAATTTATATCCTATTGTACCCTATCTATGAGGTATGAATAATAAATGGTCACAACTTATTATGGGTTATACTCCCCAAAAATCAGTTTCCCTTGTTCAACCCTTTCCACAGAATCCTCTAGTTTACCAACAACCGCATATGGGAGGTCAATATGACTATCATGTACAAAAAAAACCGACTTATGGCCCTAATGGTATTGTTATAGCATATCAATACCACAACTACCCACAGTCGAATATGCCACACCCCTTCTTAGCAATTTTATATTTATCAGACGTGTCCAAACTTATAAACAATCCCATCATGCATGACCCATTTTTGCCATCTATACCTGCCAAATTACCATCTAATATACTTAAATTCGATGGCAAGTAGGGAGAAGACCCAAAAAATCATGTTATGACTTTCCATCTTTGGTGTTCATCAAAATATTTGATGGATGATTCCATGCGTTTAAGTATTTTCCAATGTACTCTTATTGGGAATACTGCCAAATGGTATATTGAATTACCACAACATTCTTTTAGCGATTTTAGTTCTCTAGCGATGTCTTTTCTTACACACTTTCAAATATTGATTAGATATGAAATGGGTACATACCTTTTAACTTCGCTTCTCCACTATACTTCCACTCACATATCTAATCACATTCATGACTGGCGATGATGGCGTAGGTTAATCAAAACTCCTATTCCCGATCAATGTTGGCTGAATTGTTCACCAAATCTTTACTTCCACCCATTACGAGAGATGTCTCTACGGGAGGTTTTGTAACAGAAGAACAAGTAATTAGTTTTGCACAATACCTAGACTTGGTTTATTCCTAGTATGGAATTTTGTATGATTAAATTATGGATGCTCCTTGTCCCACCACAGATCCTTCAATACCTTCCACAGAAACCCCCTGCCGATGGCAGTGTAGGTTCTGTGGAAAACACAACCTATCATTAAATCAACGAAAATAGAAAAGTATTTCGACTTCACAATATAACCAGACTAGTTTGAATTCCAAGACTACTTTCTATCATGTTGTTTCAACTTAAGTCAATGTAGTACAGTTTTCAGAATCCTCGAGAACTAGGAAAAATGGAAAAGGAAAATCCAAAAAACCCATGAATCAGTAGGATGATACCAAAACACAAACTGTGGATGTTGAATCAAAACCTAAGAGAAAGGATAAGTTCCCTTGCCTCATATGTGGATGTGATCACTTTACGAAATAGTATCCTCGTCGTGAAGAGGTTAATAAATTTATTAAAAACACTTCCACTCCAACAGTCTTAATTGATCCTTTCCCTACTCAACAACAATTGATTGATCATGAATCCTTGTATGGACCTTCTTCTTCTATTTAAGAAGTTAACATGATGTCTAGTGAAATGGTTCATCTGAAAACTCAATCACATAGCAATGATGTACTGCTAGAGAAAAAGAGTGAAGGTGTTTCTATTGATAAACCTTCCCCTTCCACTCCACCTCCTACTAATGGTCTTCAAATTGAAAAAATTCATTCTGAAACAACATTACATCCACCTAAGAGTATTATTCGAAAGTCATTTTTTAATCCTGGTGTGCATGTTGCTCAATATTACAAAATTGTTGAATATTTGACTCAAGCACCATGTGCTATGTCCACTCTCGAAGTACTCCAAACTTGTCCAACGTAAAGGAAAAATTTGTTGCCAATACTTGGAGCTATGGATCCAAAAAATACCAACGTCATCACTTTTAAACTGGAAGATTTTAAGTCGAGGATTTCTCACCAACTCACCTTTAAAATATCTACTATAGTGGGAATAATATCCATCGTATCGTTTTGGGCGAAGGTGCCTCTACTTCTTTTATGTCTCTGTCTTGTTGGCGATCCATTGGTTCTCCTAAAATCAATAGTTCACCTACCACCTTGAAGACCTTTAATGGTCATGGATTCAAACCTTATGGATTGTTATCATCCTTGTCAGTAGAATTAGGGAGAAAATCTATGTCCATTAACATTTAATTTGATGATGCATCTTTAGATTATACACTTCTATTGGGAATAAACTGGTTTTATGCTATGCACATAGTTGCCTCCTCTATTTTTCATCTAGTCCAGTTACTATACGAAGGAAATATTGTTACCATCAATCAACTGAATTTTTTCTATCCCGACATTAACTCGAACTCTGTGAATAATGTTCATCTATTAGGATATTTTCCCCACAATATCATAACATAGGGGTGATACTTCTCAAATACTCTTCACTCATGGGGGTATTTATGTTAACAATTCCCACTCCTCCTTTGTAGGTTGCTTCTATTAACATTATCTCTACAAACCATAACAATATTTTAAAGGGAAAAGCAATTGATGATTCGACATCATTAATTA
The DNA here is from genome assembly GCA_001517045.1 of Pseudotsuga menziesii. Lineage (NCBI taxonomy): Eukaryota > Viridiplantae > Streptophyta > Pinopsida > Pinales > Pinaceae > Pseudotsuga > Pseudotsuga menziesii. The sequence goes on from LPNX010091621.1 coordinate 304,322, forward strand.
CATATGAAGCTATTTATCAAGCAATCCAATCCACATTTGATGACTACAATGTTAATGATCACCTTTTAGTAACATCAGAGTCCCAGGCATGATTTTAAGGAACCATACTTATTTAAAAGTGTATAAATGTTGGCAAATATTACCAATTCTTAAAACATCAACTATAAAATGATTGGCGATATTTTTCAAAAAATATTTTAATTTCCAAGGATTTTATATCATTTATATAATAATTTGGCGATTTTTAGGGGGGAAAAATTTACCCTGTCGAAATTGGGCGACACAGGGCTTCAAAAAATGCAAAATGGCGAATCTTTTTTGGGAGAAAAACATAGAAAAATAGCCCACTAGGTTAAAATTCGCCCCTAAAATTATCCCTGCATCAGACCCTTACCATCTACCATATTGGTTAGATTATCCCCAAACTTCTTTGAATTATCTTTTAAAACCCCTTCCATTTGATGAATCTATCATGAAAATTATGTCCTTAGATGATTTACCTTGGAAATATGCTCATAATCAATCTTCTTTCCTTCCCAATGACCAATTGGTAGAAATTGATTTTGAGTCATTTGTTTCATCCAATATTGTCGTTTCTCCTCAAACACCTATACTCACACAAAATTTTGAGTCTGAAATAAATTTGAGTAACATTACCAAGAATAATCTAGTCGACATATCGATGAAACCTAATATCATTGAACACATACATTTGGGCCATAACTATTATCCTGTGGAAATATAAACTTATACGACCCTATTCAAGGAATTTCATGATGTTTTTTCATGGAGTTACGAAGAAATGCCAGGGATTGATCATTTGATCATTTTTCATGAAATTAAAACATACCATGAAGCCAAGCCATACTGACAAAAAAATCATCAAATACATCCACAGAATGATGCGACCATTAAGGAAGAGGTTGAACAACTTATAAAAGTTGGGTTTATTTATCCCGTACCTTTGACAGAATGGATTTCTAATATTGTTCATGTTACTAAAATGCAGGGTACAATTAGGGTTTGTATCTATTTTATGGATCTTAATTGAACTTGTCCAAAGGAAAACTATCCCACTCCATATATCGATCAAATCAACAACAACTGTCATATCCCCACATTTTGATCACCATAAGTGTTGACCTTGCCTAGCACCAAGGGGTCAAAATATGTATTAAATAAATTAACCTAGTATATTTTATTTAAATTTTATTTAGGAGGAATGTACTTGGTATATTAATTGTCATTAAATATTATTATGCAATTAATTATGCAGAAAATAAGTTTCCATTAACAAGAGGGCCACTTGGGCATGCCAACTTGCCAAGGAGAAAAATTAGAAACTGTATGAAAAAATCAATCAGACAGGAAAAATAAAAGTTCCAAAAGCTATAACAAAAGCAGTCAGATACAAAAGAGGCAACAATTGACAAAGGAGGGTGCAGTTTCGTTTTTGGAGTTCAGTCATAAAAGCAAGAAAGCCAAGAAAAGTTGTCATAAGGTAAAATAGAAACTATAGGTCAAGGAAAGCAAAGTTTCCAAATTGGATGAATTTGGATGAAAGGGAAACATATTTATTGTCTCACACATGCTAATTTACTCAAGGATGTATAATTTGTGGCTAGGGTTAGGGTTTAGTAAGTGGTAACTTGCTTAACAAGTGATTGACTTGCTCAACAGGTTACCCAGGTTTATGTAAAGAGAATTAGAGCTCCATTTCTTAGTTTGGATGTTTATTATTTGTGATTTTTATGAAGATAAGGATTATTTTCTGAGTGGTGTGCCTCAGGTTCTTGGGAGATGATCCCCTAGGTTCTCATTCCCTCTCTCCTCTTCCCCTCTTCTCCCCTTTTCATTGCAGGTTATACTGGAGCTATGGAGCAACCTCTTTAAGTTGATTCACAATTTCCTAGAAGCCTCCAGACATACATTACTGTATATCATTTTTCATTAACAAGTCGATGTGTTTCCAATATCTAAGGGTTCAAACCCCCATTCCCTTCCTTGAATATTGTCTTTAAAATACATTGTAATGATGTACAATGTTGAAGAGAATGTTATAGTTCATTGATGAGAGTGATTTCAATTTTATTGGCTGTAATATTATCTCATAAACATTCTTTGCAATTTTTATTTCAATCTGATTCGAAATGGATGATATTTACTCATTTGAAGTCAACCCAACCTAGATTTGCATTGGAAAGTGACTAGTTTTGTTGTAAATTTCATATTTCGACTTGTATGACTCAAAATAACTCCATTTTTTTCTGATGAGTCATTACATATCTAAGTTCCTCGAGTCCAAAACAGAGAATTCAAATCACTTTTACCCTGTTTGGAAAGTTCTGAAGATGGAGCTAATGAGATGCTCGATAAGCTAGTCTCACCTTTACAACTTGAAGAATAATTTCATTTGCCTATGATATGTTATAAAACTTCATGAACATATTATTACTGTCTCATAACCTTATAATAGAACCTTATTCAATTTATACAAGCCTCTGGTTGTTGGATTTGACAAAGTCTTCCTAGTTTCACGGTTGGGTGACCCACAAGTGTGGGAGTAGGTTTCAATGGATGCTGATTCCGAAAAATAAATGGTCCTTGATATAAATGTGTTAGGGAAGCTACTTTATCAGTCCTGAAAGTCTCATTTATTTCTCTCCACATCATGTTTCCCAGTGGCCCAAAATATCAGTCATTCTCCCTTATTTGCTTAGCTTCCAGATTTGATTGGTTGTTTGCAAGTTTTATTTCAAATCATTAAGATAATTTGCAGCAAGTTATTATTCTGGTATGTACATCATATCCAGGATATTACAGTGGTATCAGAGCACTTTCCTTGGATCATCCTGTGGAAATAATTCTCTCTCTTGACTAACAATGCAGATCACTCAACTTGAAGAAAAAAACAATCCAGCCATGTCATACTCTGAGGAAGACTTCGATGAGCAGTATGAAGAATACTGCATAAGGTATGAAGAAGAAGAAGGCTATGAAGAGCCCTCATGTAGTACCTCATGTAGATTCATTATGGATGATGGTGATGACTTATTTTTTCCATATTATGCTGAATACAATTGGCATAAAGCTACAAGAATCCATTGACAAAAGTTTAGCGGAGGGACCTCTAAGGAACCCTTCCAGTGTTCCATGGAATACTATGCCTTGAAGGAAGATATAAGGGTAGTACTATATTTTCAAGAGTCCTGCACTCTTGAGATACATAATATGTTCAAATATCCCTGTTGTGGGACAAACATTATAAGTATTGCACACATGGTTGATGAAGTGTGCAAGTGGAGACTATAAGGTTTCCTCTTGGAGCTAAAAAGAGGAGGAAAGAAGGAAGATTCATCAAAGCCATCTGCTTGTCCAAGCATTAAGAGAATGTTTGGATTTTTTTCAAACATAACTTCCAGTGACCATATTGATGAAGAATCCTCAAGATCCTTTAATAAGAAGAGAAATGAAGCAAATACAAAGATCCATGAGGTGAAGCACAAATCACCACAAGGTGTTTTCATAATAGGAGAAGTTGAAGAGGAATGCACTTCAAGATTGTTGGTGGGTGATATCCATATCACTACTCAAGATGTGGGATTATGTATGGCTAAAGATATATATTTTGTATCATATCCAAAATATGATCACAAATCAGAGTTACATTCATTTCTGGAGCCACACATGAAAGAAGAAGTCAAGGCCACGCCGCTTGGGTGTGAAGCAGAAAAATTGGTGGATGAGCAGGCCACCATAGCATCACTTCGGGAAGATGGTAATGTGAAGAAAATGGATAATAAGGGATATGATTTTTGCAGAATCCATTATTATTTTCAACCATCTGATTCATGGTATATTGAAAATATTACACTTTCCTACGAGGGCTATAGAATGAAGGACAATGGTGAGGGAAAATAATTCACTCCTGGTTTCTCTGTTGGTGAACCCAAAATCAGTGCAGAGGAGGGTGAGGTTGTCAATTATGATAAGGGATATTTTGGATTAGATCCAAAATAATAAAATATGTCATATCTGAAATCATCAATTGAACTTCCAAGTGAAGTGGAAGACAAGCCCCCACCAGCTGTGTGTGAAGTAGAAATTTCGAAGGAAAAAAATATGATGCAAAGTGATGTACCTAATTCAGATTTTTGTAATTACTGGAAACATGATGAATATGAAATGCCAAAGTATGAGGTACTTTCTTATTTTTTCAGAGAATACACTTCATTTCAGCCCTATGATACACCTTCCCCTTCATACAATGTACATGAATTGATAAGATCTTCCTATGTTGATGTGTGTGCTAAGAAAGAAACATATGCTGTGGATTTATGCCATAAGGAATTTGAGCATGTATTTCAGCCATTGGATGAAGGACAATTAATGGAGGATATTCTTTGTGAGCCACATAATTTGAGTGTATCATTAAAGGAGGACAGAGAGAAGCTCATGGAAGCCATGAACAACCTTGTTGAAATCAATGTCTGGGTGGCAAGATGTTGTTGGAAAGCTTCCGGGGGAGAGATGGAAGGAGAAGCCTTTTTAGAGAAGTGCATTGCATTGAAAGAAGGCATGGCCAAGATTAAGGAGAGATATGTGAACCTACTATATAATAGATATCATCTCCTCATGATGGCTGAGATGTACCATAGTACACTCAAGAAGGAGGAATAAGAATTTGATAGACTCACTCATGAATTGGAGATCACCAATAACTCATTGAAGAGCACACAAAGATCCCTTCAAGAGTCCAAGTTGCAGATCCGTCAACTTCAAAAGGATTTGAATGTGTCACACCTTTCCTCCTGCATGGAAGGAAATGTCTTGGGTATAATGGAGGAACCTCATGTGGAGGACATCAATGAGGAAGGAGAAGATTTGCATGTGCTTGTGAAAAGCTATGAGGAAGAAAATATTGGCCAAGCTCTCATTGAGATCGAGAGGAAGGATGAAATGTTATTCTCTATTATAAATATGGTAGATCAAATTCCATATGGATCAGCAAATAAAATTCCTTATTCATCCATTGATTGGGTGGATAGAGACACCTTGGGAATGAAGACTGTGGGAGGTAAAAGGTTTAATTTCTGCAATAATTTTTTTTTGTGACTGACATTTTCTTGACATGTGGGAAGCCACACAGATTGAATTTGTAGCCATTGGATACCTTCCATAAAAATGCACATGAGGTGTATTCTGATTTTTTTGTGCTTGAGGAATTTTGAGATGCAGATGATGAGTTACAAGCACATGGAAATTGCTCGAGAAAGGCTGATTTTTCTCATGGAAGGGGTCCTCTTTTCAGTGAAGAGTCAGAAAAAATCCCTTGTGTTGGACCATCCCATGATGGGTTTGATGCATCTATACCTTTGGTGTACACATTTTGTAGAGATCTGTTTCAATATAAATCATTCAACGCTTCTATTTCAGCCGATACAAAGAGGGATGAAAATTGGGTGAAGAGATGTTTCCTATTGATGCCACATGAGGAGCAAGAGGCTCCCACATATTCCATTGATGACTTAATGGTTCAGCTATGGGGTATGAAAATTTCAGCATTCCCTTTCTGTGTGTACAAGAAACATCATAGGCATCTATTTGATGTCTTCATCATGCATGTCTATGCATGGAAGTTCCAGTTGAGTCAGTTTGGTGGAACAAGTAGCAGAATGTTAAGTTTTTGTACCAGAACAAAGATAGCAGATGAGGAATTGCATGTCTGGTGGGAGAGTTTAAAAAATGTTTAGTTTGGCATGGGTAGAGATGAGCTTCTAGTATGGTGGTATGATTTTCATAACCTCATTTTTATCCTCAACAATGATAATTTTTTGTTTTTTTTACTGATGGGTGGAAGGAGGCAGATAAAACCATGGATCCCAACATTCTTATGAATGATGGAGTTCAAAAGGTGCCAGAAAAATTTGGGTCCATATAGATGAGGCAGTGGGATACGAGAATTCTAATCAGTAACCTTAATTGGGTTGGAAATTTTGCTAAAGGAAGTGGTATCAGAGAAATGACTATGATCAGAGTGGTGCAACAGAAACACAGTGGACAAAGTTGCAGCATTATGTCGTGCTTATGCTTGAGGACAAGCAGACTTCAGAGGGGAGGACTGTCATATCCCCACATTTTGATCACCAGAAGTGTTGATCTTTCCTAGCATTAAGGGGTTCAAAAGATGCATTAAATAAATTAAACTAGGATATTTTATTTAAATATTATTTAGGAGGCATGTACTTGGTATATTAATTGTCATTAAATATTATTATGCAATTAATTATGAGGAAAATAGGTTTCCATTAATAGGAGGGCCACTTGGGCACACCAACTTTCCAAGGAGGAAAATTAGAAACTGTATGACAAAAGAAACCAGACATGAAGAGGGAAAGTGCCAAAATCTATGACAAAATCAGTCAGACACAAGATGGGTGTAGTTTCCTTTTTGGAGTTTAGTCATAAAAGTAGGAAAGCCAAGAAAAGTTGTCATAAGGTAAATAGAAACTATAGGTCAAGGAAAGAAAATTTTCCAAATTGGATGAAGGTGGATGAAAGGGAAACATCTGTATTGTCTCACACATGCTAATTTACTCAAGGAGGGTGAATTTGTGACTCAGGTTAGGGTTTAGCAAGTGGTAACTTGCTTAACAAGTGATTGACTTACTCAACAAGTCACCCAGGTTTATTTAAATACAATTGGAGCTCCATTTCTCAGTTTGGATGTTTATTATTTGTGATGTTGATGAAGATAAGGCTTATTTTCTTAGTGGTGTTCCTTAGGATCTTCAAAGATGCTCCCCAAGGTTCTCGTTCCATCTCTCCTCTTCCCCTCTTCTCGCCTTCTCATTGCAAGTTATACTGGAGCTATGGAGAAACCTCTCTAAGTTGATTCATGATTTGTTATAATCCTCCAGCCATACATCATTGTATATCAGGTGTCATTAATAGGTCCATGTGTTTCCAGTATCTAAGGGTTCAAACCCCCATTCCCTTCATTGAATGTTGCCTTTAAAATACACTGTAATGATGTACAATGTTGAAGAGAGTGTTATAGTTCATTGATGGAAGTGATTTAAATTTTATTAGATGTAATATTATCTCATAAACATTCTCTGCAATTTTTATTTCAAACTAATTCAAAATGGCCGATATTTACTCATTTTAATTCAACCTTGTCTAGATTTGCATTGGAAAGTGAGTAGTTTTGTTGTAACGTTCATATATAGACTTGTATGACTACAAATAAATCAATTCATTTTCTAATGGGTCATTAATATACATATATAAGTCCCCCAAGTACAAAATAGGGAATTCGAATCACCCTTACCCTGTTTGGAAAGGTCTGAAGATGGAGCTAGTGAGATGCCCGACAAGCTAGTCTCACCTTTACAACTTGCAGAATAATTTCATTTTCCTATGATATCCTATAAAAATTCATGAACATATTATTATTGTCTCATAACCTTATCCAATTTATACAAGCCTCTGGTTCTTGGATTTGACAAAGTCTTCCTAGTTTCACGGTTGGGTGACCTAGAAGCATGGGAGTAGGTTCCAATGGATGCTGATTCTGAAACCTAAATGGTCCCTGATATAAATGTGTTAGGGAAACTAATTTCTCAGTCCTGAAATTTTCCTTGACTTCTCTCCACATCCCATTGCCCAGTGACTAAAAATGTCAATCATTCTCCCTTATTTGCTTAGCTTCCAAAGTTGACTGGTTGTTTGCAAGTTTTATTTCAAAACATTAAGCTAATTTGCAGCAAGTTAGTATTCTGGTTTGTACATCAGATCCAAGATATTACAACAACTGTGCTGGAAGTGTCATATTTTAATTTATGGATGGTTTTTCTAGATATAATCAGATCGAGATACTACCTTTTGATCAACATAAAACGACTTTTATATTCCTATGGAGAACCTTTGCTTATCAAAAATTTCCTTTTGGTCTCAAAAACGTTGGAGTTTCATTTCAATGTGCCATGTATTATGCTTTCCATGATATAAAACATATAGTGGAACCCTATCTCGATGATTTTCCTTCCCATTTGCAGTGTCGAGAATACCATGTTGACCATATGAGATCCATTTTTCTTAGATGTCACCACTATAACATTCGTTTCAATCCACACATATATATTTTTTGTGTTGAGAATAGACAATTGCTTGGATTCATTGTCTATAAAGATGACATCATAATTTAACCTTTAAAAATAGAGGCTGTATTGGACCTGTCGCCACCGACCAACATAACAGAACTTCAAATTTTGCAAGGAAAGGTAAACTTCTTGCGTCGTTTTGTATGTAATTATTCCGAAAAAACACATAGTTTTATGCGATTAGTTAAAATATGGATTCCTTTTGTTTGGGATGGCCTTGTGCAACATGCCTTTGATAATATCAAACATGCCATTATGCATGCACATGTATTGCAAACTATTGATTATACAAAGGATTATTTCCTTTATGTGGTTGCATTCATTACTACTATTGGCATGGTATTAGTACAAGAAGACAACAACCAAGAGGATGTTATTTATTACTTGATTAAGAGTATTCTTGATTCTGAAACACGATATTCACATGTTAAGAAGTTAGCTTTGGCTACGGTCATCGCAGTCCTGAAATTTCGTCCTTACATTTTGCTCTACACAACAACTGTTTTCACAGACTCCAATACCATGTACTATATTTTAACTCGTCAAGTTTTGGGGGCAAGCATTCCTGCTGGATTGTTATTCTGCAAGATTTTGACCTAGATTTTGCTAAATTCAGTTCAAAAAATATTTGGTTTTTTCTGAGCTAATGTCTGATCTTCCCTATATCACCACAGAATCACAACCCATTCATTCATTCCCCAATGAATCTTTCTTCCTTATTAGTACGTTTGGCCCTCGGTATGTGTATATCATTTTGTATCTCCATACACAATGCTTTCATCCCAGATAATTTCATGACGAACGTCACTATATATGTCACCACGCTAAGTATTATCGTATAATCATTGATACTTTATATCGTCTTGGTGTTGATTCTATCTTGTGACGTTGTTTAACTCATGACGAAGTTGAACATGCGTTAAATGACTGCTACTTCAAAGCATGTGGTGGTCATCTTTCTGGGATGGATACATCGCATAAAATATTATGCGTTGGGTACTTTTGTCCTTCCATATTGAAAGATTATATTGAGGCCATAAAAAATGTTCTACCTCTCAACTTTTTCAATCAAAAAAGAACACTCATCCTGCTCCATTGCATCCCATAATTGTTGTTGGTCCTTTCGATAAATGGGGAATCAATTTTATGCATTGTAATCCTACTTCGGCCAGGGGAAATGATTATATTATTGTCATTGTAATCCTACTTATTCCTACATATGTTGAGGATGGTAAAATTGTCACCATGTTTTTATTTAATCACATTAGCGCTAGGTTTGCGGTTCCTCAAGCCATCATTACTGATCATGTTTCTCATTTTAGAAACTGGATGATGTCAGAGTTGAGTGCTAAACTAGGTACTTTGTTCCCCTGCCGGTGATTTAGTAAGCTCGAGTGGAATTTACTTAGGTCCCACAACAAACAATCTCGTTTAATATCATGCAGTGATTGTATTATTGACTGATGCTTTGTCGAATGATGTGAGTCAGGTTGTGGTTTACCTAGATTCAGAACTTGTGGTTTCTCAATTAAGCCGCAAATACACTATTCAAAATCCCTTGCTTGTTTGTTTATTTTGAAGGGTTCGACTTCTTGAAAGGTCATTTGATTTTATTCAATACCAACATATTACAAGGAAAATGAATGTAGTTGTTGATTCATTAGCCAATTATGTTTTAAATTGGTACATATCTCATTCTTAAATATTCATTTGAGACAAATGACATGTGTAAAATAACATATAAATAAGCAATACATAATAAGAATTCATGTACAAACACCCCATCATAAACACACTATCATTTTGTAAAAAGTCGTTTTTATAATGAAAATGTTTTACAAAAAGAGTACTAGGGAAAACATCTGAAGCATCTTTTAGTATATCAATTCAAAAAAATATGAAGCTCGTAGCTTTTAGTATAGTACTATAAGTAGACAGTACCATGACTACTCATGCTCATGATAGCACATAATGGCTCGAGCCACTCGATGAATCAGTCGACCAAAACAACCAAAAACCCTAGTTGTATGGCATTGGTAAAGTTGAGGCAGGTCATTTATAGATCTGTTTGGTACATCCATGATCAATCTTGAAGGTTTTCCTCAAACTCTTGGAGCTCCTCCTCTACCTATATATTTCGAATTGCTGCCTCTCGATAGGTGAAGACCCATCATGTTGTGATAGTCCAATGTCTGTGAAATAGAAAAAAATGTATTAGTACAACAAAAAATGAAATATAATAAAATAAAAAGAAACAAACAAACAAAAAATTCTTACCCAGTTCTCCTCACTAATCATTCTAAGGAAGTGGTACATCTATATCACCTATGGAATCAGTGCCTAAGTATGCATAATCCTCAATCATAAGGAGTTGGCCACACAACCATATGAATAACACAAATCCATAGGTAATTGTTTCTCCACCTCCACCATGTCATGACATAGACTTGACCCATCTCAACATACGAGGGTCTTGTGGCTCAATATCATTGAGAGGTTCCTGTGGACGTAACATTAGGACTCATTCAAGGAAGAAAGATACCAAAAGAGCACCATAACCAACCTTTTTTAACTCTCCCCTTCATCATTTTTTCAATTGATCCTTCAGACTCACTAAGATCCCCTCACACCAGTTGAATATAGTGGGAGTCATACACTCCAAGGAATAAAGCATGTGAGACCTTGTGGTTTGATGGGAATCCCCGCTACCCACCACTTTCTCAATGGTGAATAAAATAGTCCTAAGAGGATGGTCCATCACATGCTTGATGGGTATATTCCCACCCTAAGAGCGAGTATTGATAGTGCAGTATTGATCTATAAGATAATCTATTTTCATATCCCCTCTCGGTTTGGAGAGTGACATAGGACCTCCTCACCTTGAGAGTCCTATAAGAAAATGAATGTCTTCCACATCCAAAGTGAGCATGTAAGTACCAAATTGAAAATGTTGTTCCGGATCCCACATTCTAATCAAGTGTTCCAACAAACGAACATGATCTCTCATTTCGAGGATCCGGAATAATTTTAGGAGCCCGCACTCCCTCAAATCCATTATGGTTTTGGGATCATTTGCAGCTTGAGAATAATCTAACGCATTCTATATTTCCTTCCATCTGACCATTTTGTTTTAAGAAACCTGCAAAAAATGATTGAAACAATCATTAGATAACATCCTTGTTAACAAATTTTTAAAATTTAGCTTGAAATCATTGTTTTGCATTTTTTGTGGTCATCGATTCACTTCTTCCATATAAACAGGGCGTCGGCACACATGTTGTGTTTACACATAATGGTGGAAACTTTTTTTCCCTTTTCAAGAGGTCCATCATCACCTTTCCCAAAAGGGAGAAAAGTGTCGCCTAAGGCACTCTCTTAACCCCAAAGCAAATGACTAAAACAACACTTAAAACAAGTAAAGACTTAAAAAAATTTCTATAAAAAGGAAGGGTATGGGTTGGGATTTTACCTCAATCCGATGGAATGCGAAACAGATGTCTAAGGCTCCTACAATCTCCAGACAAAGATCAACACCGAAAAGAGTCTTTTTCACGCAAAATCAATGGTAAAACCAAATGGTAAAAAAGTTTTTACTTTTTCTCATTTTATTCTTTTTTGGGTAGAATATTATATTTTATTTTAATTCTTTAAAATATTATATTTTTACCATTTTATTGATGTTTTGATTTTAAAAAGGACTCTAATATCTATTTTTGGAGATTTCACGTTAGATTGAACAATTTTTTGCTATGAAGGAGTTTGTTTTTTACTTTTTCATGCTCTTTTTCAAAATGAAAAATCTTTCGAGTGCCTTAGATACCATAGTCATTATCGTTGAAAACTAAGCATAAAGGTGTCAAGTATACTTTTATTGCTTTTTCAGGATTGTGAAACTTATACGAAAAAGGAACCCCCTAGAGTTTTCTTTAATCTCTTTTCAAACTCCCAAAATAGTAAAATATCGCTAAACGAAATTGACTCTTTCATGCTTGTAAATGGGTTAGAAAGGTCATATTTTCAGCAATAGTTTTCCCCTCTTTCATGTCGGTTAGACTATTTAGGAAAAATGAATACTCTAGTTAAATACTTGACAAGAAGAATTATCTAGGTATCATTTTACACTTTTTCAGACCTTGGGGACTAAATTTACAAAAAAATCCACATTGGAGTCTTCTTTAGTCCTTTTAGAATCTCTAAACATGAAACAAATCCAAGTTTACCTTATTTGGACTTGTTAAAATCAAGCAATGAATGGTTTGGGAGCGAACCCCTCATTTCTCAGGTTCGTAAAACATGTGAGATTGGACTCATCCAAGATGAGTTACATTGAGTGTTTGTTACCCTCTTCCAAGTCATTAAAAAGTAAAGAGGAACTCATCATTCATGATGTGGAATTTTGAAAAGAATGTATCAAATTCTGTATGGCAATAAGTTATCATCCTTGAATATGAATTTAGTACTTCCCTGCATTTCATCGGCTTGCTTCTGAGTCAATACACTTTCGTCAGTCATGCTATCCTTTTGAGTTTTTCAAAGAATATAATTGTTTCCCATATGAAAATTCAGTCACAGTAATCTGAGGACTGAAGCACAATATTACAGAATATTCAAGACAATTTACACACAAAATGACATAACAATGTTGCAATTAGAGGTTGTAGCTATATATTATCAATAGTGATACAATGTCATACACTTGCATGAATAACAAGACAATTCGAATCCCAAGGAGTTCATTCAAATTGCACACATGAGAGTGGATTTTCTTCCAGTTAGCCACACTAAACACATCAATTAACCACTAATCACAACCACAGTTGACTCTAATTGAACCTAACTGAATTGGAGGTAGTGATGACCGAGTCTAACTGAATAGAAATCAATTGCATGTCAATCAGTAGGTGGGAGCGCATATCTGACTTTAGTTAGGTGAGATCAAGTGAACTGAACTGAATTGATTCACCAAAAGTAGTTGGAGGCACCTTAAATCACTCCAGTTAACTAGAAATTACCAAAAATAGGAAAAATAGTGATGGAGGCTCCCATGCAGCTGCAGTTTAACTGAAAGTAGGTGGAATAACCATTAGTTAACTGAATTGGGGCACTTAGATCATGCAGATAATCCCATAATTGCTCCTCGATTGAAGGAGGAAGCTCAGTTAGCCTCCCTGATTGAAGGAGAAGGCTTATTTGGCCTCCCTAATTGATGGGGTGTGCTGGTGGTGCTAATGCTGATATCGGTAATTTGAGCCAATACCTTAGGATAAGTGGATAATTAGTCCAAATTGGCCAAATAAAGATGTGTGGGATGGATAATGACTCCAACATCCCCCCTTAATCTATACTCATGTGGAGGAGTAAAAAATAATGCTAGGGCCCCGTCAACAAAGGCCATAGGTCACCTTGTACAAAAAGTAACTCTAAAATGCTTACAATAAATACTACGTGAGGAAAAGAGGAAAATCTTGTGGAAACAAATCCCCCCCTAAAGATGAAAACTAAAGAAGTAACTATCTTCACCCTGATGAAATCACCCCCAATGGTGAACGGAGGTAAGTGAAATTTTTCTCAGTAAATTTCTTGGTGAAAATATCGACAACCTGCACATCTATGGAGCAATATTGCAGAACAATTGTCCTGTCAAGCACCAAGTCCTTGATGTAGTACATATGGATCTCAATATGTTTGGTCCTCTTCCGCTGAACTGGATCCGTTTAGATCTTGATATCACTTTGTTTTTCACAAAATAGGACAGTGGATGAAGCACTACCAATCTCAAACTCAGACAAAATGCCTTGTATCCAAACTTCGTGGATGCAAGCATTGACTGCTCCCTTGTATTCTTCCTCTACTAAAGAAAGGGAAATGGCAGCCTACTTTTTGTTGGACCAGAAAATAGGCCCACCACCAAACATAAACACATAACTGGAAGTGGATTTTTGATCAATGGTATCCCCTGCCTAATCAAAATCTGTAAAACCGACCAAATCTAGCTCAGAATCTGCAGCATAGGGAATGTCGTAGGATTTAGTGCCCTGAATGTACTGAAGGGTCCTCTTGGATTCCTTCCAATAGAGCTCATGATGCTTTTGCATATATCTTGATATAGAATTCACAACATAACAAATTTCAGGCCTTGAATGTGTCAAGTATAGAAAGCTTCCGATCAACTAGCGGTAAATAGTGGAATCCATGGGTGGAGATGATTTTCCCTCTTCAAGGTTGATTCCTAAGAGGAAAGGAAATGGTGAATCCTTAGAATAATCCATGTTAAACTTAATTAATAGGTATGAAACATATTTTGACTATGTAATCATTATCCCATCACAGTCTTGAGTGATTTCCAAACTGAGAAACTGTCTCAGCAGGCCTAGATCATTCATTTCAAAAACATCATGAAGAGTAGTTTTTATAAAGGAAATCGAAGCAAGTGTGCTTCCTGTTATCAAAATATAATCCAAATACAATAATATGATCAGAATATTACCTTCATACTGCTGAAAATATACATTTGGATCATATTTTCACCTCTCGAATGTCTGTGAAAGCAGAAAGGCATCCATTTTGGCATACCAAGATCTTGGGGCTTGTTTTAGCCCATATAAATATTTCTGCAACTTACAAAACAATGATGGATCTTATGTATATATTTCTTTTTGGTTCATATATATTTCTTATTGCAGGTATCCATGGATAAAATCACTCTTGACATCCATGTGATGCACCTCCCAATGATTGGATGTGGCAATGGCCAAAACTAGTCTTATGGAATCCATGTTTGCCACCGGTGCAAAGGTCTCGTGGTAGTCCACTCCTTGGACTTGGGAGAATCCTTTTGAAACAATCCATGATTTATAATTGTAGTTTGAGCCATCTGTAGCAACCTTTTTCTGATATACCCACTTGCATTGAACAAGTTTCCTCCCAGCTGGAAGGGAAACTAGCTCCCATGTTGCATTTTTTTGAAGATAATTGAACTCTTCATCCATTGCAGCTTGCCATATCGGATATTTTAGATCATGGTAGTAGGAATTGGGCTTATACCCAGTCATCATATAACAGGTGTCAAATATCAAGGAATCATTTCAATAAATATTAATTCCTTCTCTTAGAAAATCAGATCGGGTTCTCCTTGGATTAGCAGGATTTCCAATGTCTAACCCGACGGATGAGAGTGTCTTTTCCTCCCATTTTGGAAGGTGAGTGGGAAAATTTGAATCTGATTAAGAAAATGATATATTTTTTTCACTGATATCAGATATCATATCTGAAAAATCAGAGCTTACACTCCAATTTTCATCATCATAATCATTGACAGAACGAGAGGAGTTTTCAACAGTTTTTTCCTCGACTAGTTCCACCTCTTGGAGAGGCTCTTCAAAGCGGACACTTATCTCAATGAATATATGTTTGGTTCTGATATTCAGAATTTTGTATCCCTTTTATTCCTCTAGATACCCAATGAACATACACTCAATTCTCTGTGGTTGCAAATCCTTCCTCTTGTCAAGTGGAATTCAGGCCCAAGCATTGGACCCAAAAACTCTCAAATTTCACACATCTGGTTTGTGCCAAAAGTAAGCTTCGAAAGGATTTTTTCCTTTCATGAAAGAGTGAGGTACCCTATTATTAATGTATGAATAAATATTCATAGCCTCAGCCCAAATATTTTCATCCAAACCTTTGAATTCCAGCATGCAGGTAGTCATCTCTTTGAGGGCCTGGTTTTTCCTTTCTGCTACACCATTCTGATGGGGTGTGTAGGGAATGGAGTGCTGGATTTGGATCCCACATTTAGAAAATATTTGAAGCCACTAAGACTTGATATAATATCCTCCGTTATCATATCTGAGATACTTTATCTTCCTCCCAAATTCATTCTCAACAGATGCCTTGAACTCAGTGAATCTTTCAAGAACCTCTGATTTTTTCTTTAAGAAGAAAACCCAAGTGAATCTGGACAAGTCATCAATAAAGGTGAGAACATACCTTGAACCACTCATGGAGGTTGTAGGCATGGGTCCTTTTATGTCAGAGTGGATCAGCCCCAAAATACTTGTTGCACGGCTTTCCTTTTCCCGATCAAATTTGTGCTCGGGGTGTTTGTCGAGAATGCAACCTTTGAAAATTCCACTGGAGGTTTTTATGGTTGGGAAACCTTCCACCATGGAGTGTTTTTGAAGTTTATGCAAGTACTTGAAGTTCATATGTCCAAATATTTCATTCTACGGTCTACTGACTTCATTCCCATGAGTCAAAAGAGAGGTGGGATTTACATTTGGTAAAAACTTGGAAAAGTCATAGGTCTTAGCATGATGGTTCACTAGACCTATTGCAATGAGTTTCCCGGATGCAATCTCTGAGATATAAACATCATTCAGGCTGAAAGTGACTCTCTTGGGAACTCCTATGTGTGTCATTTTTTATACACTCAACATATTGGAGGCCAAGGAGGGTACATATAGAACATCATAGAAGTTGCCATGTTCAAGTTTTACAGTACCTTTGCCTTTCGAAACGATCTAAGAATCATCTCCCATGTGCATGGGAATGTTGCAGTCAAAGTCCAGGAATGAAAAGGAATATTTGGTTTCCACTATATGGTTCGAAGCACCAGACTGTATGAGGAGATATCTAGGATTCGAAACATTTTCCATGAGGGAATGTCCTCTTTCTGGCTGGATGTTCCAATCATGATTTTCTCTCTTCCTTGGACCCTCAAGAAGATTGATGTTATTCTTCTCAAGGAGAAGAGTAATAGCATCAAGTTGCTTCTTCATGCAGGATATTTCAGGGTGAAATCCTTTTGTAATACCCTGGTTTTGACCCTGTTTGCATTAAAGGGTACATGATGTATACTTTGTAATTAATCATGGTGAGGAGCTCAAGGAAAAAGCCCCACCATCAATTTGGTTGTGTATGTTTCAGCAATAGGGATCATTTATGATGGTATATCGTGCTATACAGCACATTATAGTATGCACATCAATTTAATTAAACCTACATCCAGCTACAACGGTGCAACATTAAATGAAAAGGGCATGATTCCTAAGGTTAAGGGGGGGTCGTTTAAGCCGTTGGGGGGGGGGGACACTGGGAGTTTTCCATGTGTCGACCACCCTGTTGTTATGTTGTTCTATTGTTAGTTGGGGGCATCTATTTTTTGGCAGGGAAAACCACCACCACGCTCACGCCTGCACTGTCCCCACGATGTGCCTATTGATGGCCTGCCCACTAACCGGATCGGGAGTCTGTTCATTTCCCTCACACTGAGCGAAGCTAAAAGGGGGTCGCAATTCATTGATGGGGGTTCACCATTCCTTCACACACCGCCTTTTCAATCGGAGAAAAATTCTTCCTCTCATTCAAACACAAAGCCTGTGTTTCGACCCCTCCAATGTCGGACTGAAAAACGTTGCCGTGATTATTCACTATGGGGTGTTTCCCGTGGTTTTCTGAGTGATATGTATTCCTCTTGTTCACGCAGGGAGTTTGTATATTCTACCATTTTTAGACTGTGCGGTGTTCTATTTACTCCACCATTTCTAATTGTGAAGGGTGCATTGGCTTCATCGTTGGGAAGGGACCATTGTTGTCCAACGTTGCTGGTGTGTCTGGATTGTGGAGCGGTCTGTTGTTTCATCGTGACCCGTGTTGTGGGTTCCTTCTGTGTGTTTCTTCCACATTTTGTTTTTGGGTGTGTGTTTTTCCCCTCATGCACAGATTGAGGATCGGTTCCTTCCCTATCTGTAGACTGTGTATTATTTCATTGTTTCTTTAGGGGATTGGGTTGTTGATCTATCCTTGGTTGGGTCGTTGCATGTGCAAACATCATTTTGGGGTTTTGTTGTGCATATATGTTTTACCCTATCCATGCTAGGATTTTGGCTTCTTCCTCAATTGTGGACTGTGTAATGTTGTCATCATTTCATTGTGATATTGGAGCTATTGTCTTCCCCTGGTTTCAGGTTGCTGTGTGTGCAAGTGCCTTTTTGGGTTGCTGCTGAGTTGTTTTGGCCACGCTAGGTCCAAGAACAAATCTGAGTTGTCTTGTGGACTTGAGCCGTGTTCACCCTTTTGTTTAGGGTTGTCACCCTGTTGTCTTCATCTTCTTCACAAAGCTATGAACTGTTTGTTTTTCTGTGGTATGTAGTGGTTGGTCTTTGGACTGTTGAGAGTAGGATTAGAGGCTGGGTATGCTTGAGAAAACTAGTGTTTGGAGCCACTCAGACAGAGTTGGACTGTTGGCTTTCTTTACCCACAACCCTTGAAGAGTATTGGAAAGGGATGTCAGGGCCTAAGGGACTGCGAAGCAGAGAAAGGACTGATTCCCGGTGTTGGGTGTGTGGATGCCTTAGAAGTCAGGTTAGCTCTGGGGTAGGTGTCCTTAGCTCTCCATTGAGGCCACCAGCTTAGCATTTAGCCTTTCTTAGCTCCTTGAAATCCTGATAAACCCTACTGTGTGGGCTTGGCTGATTTGTGTACCTTGCCTATGTGTAAGCTTGCTTTGACCCTTATTCCTTGAGGAATCATGCCCAGCTCGGGGGTGGCAATGTTGCTGAGAGATTGATGAGCATTCTGGCCTATGGTTAGGTGTAACATTGCAGCGACGTAGCTAGTTGCGGGACAAGTTCTTTATGAGATAAGTATCCTTATTTATTTCTTGCATGCAATTATGTTTACTGTTAATGAACTATGATGAACATGTGTATGAATTAATGTTGTTTTGCTTCCGCTACATATATGTATGAATGCATCTTATTATTTTTGATGTTTTAAGAATTTTATGTATGATCGTGTTCATGGGGCTAGTTTCTCGGTCTGTTTGATGGATTAGTAGCATCCTCTTCGCTGGTCAGAGGGTCGAGGACGTCACAGTATGGTATCAGAGCTAAAGGTTGCAGCATGGGCCTGAATGGACCATGAAAGGTTAGATAGCAGAGGCAGGTTTCCTTCTGCCCAGCAGCAATCAGAAAATTGAAGACAAGAAAATTTACAAAATTTTCTAAGTGCCAGAACTATCGGCCCATCAGAGCACTTAGTGGGAAGGCCACCCGACGGATAGTTGATTCGACGGTCGATGTGGCGGAAGACTGCGGAGGAAAATTTTTGAAAATTTTTAAGTGTTTAGCCGTCAGCGCATCAGGACACTTAGATGGATGGATTGCCGATGCTTAGCTGATTCATCACCGTCGTTGCAGATGACTAGACCACTATTCCTCCAATGGGTAGAGCCTCCGACCCCAATGGCGCAAAATTTCTAAAAAATCTTCTAAGTGTTGACTTTGTCAGCCATCGAAGCATGTTAGTTGATGACGTCACCAATGGACATTGAGAGGAGTTAACGGTTCACGTGCTGTCGTTGCGGAATTCTAAAAGAACTAAGCCCCCAATGGGTAAATATTCTGACTGTCGATGCCGGTCAAAATTACGATTCAGTCCGTCGATCGGAAATCATTAGTGGACTAGGTCGTCGATTGAAAAAAGATCAAAATTGATAAGCCGCAGTTGTGGCTGCTGATCGAACTAATCCGCCGATGCACTAGTCCTCTCAATCGCCGATGCTGAGGTGTTTAGGGAACAGTAGCTCCGGCCGGCGATGATGGATAGAGGAAGTTTTTTGCTGACAAATAAGAAACAGATTGGCGGAGAATAAAGGATAGTTGAACCGATGAAAGTTCGGAAAGGAAGAGAAAAATTTTGAAATTTTTTTAAGGCATGGAATCATCGCCCATTAGCGATAGTTAGTTGATCACATCGTCGATGATCAGATGATGCAGTGGCCGATGAGCTAAGACAGGTAAAGTTTGTTGACCATCCACCGTTGCAGAGATCGAAAATACTAACCACCCGACGAGGAGGGCCTCCGAGCGTCGATGTCGTAGCTTCTAGGGGTTCTGATCGCCGATAGACTTACGACTGCGGAAGACTTAAGGAGATTGTTGGCCGTTGTTGCAAAAAAATTGATGACTAACCAGTCAATGTGTAGGGAACCCAACCGCCGATGCAGTGGTTAGCCTAGGCTATTGCCAATGAAATTCGGAGCGATAGTCTACTAAGGATCTGATATGGCAAAAGGAATTAAACAATAGGTCACCGACGAAGCTCAGAACAGTAGACGGTTACGGACCCGATACCGCGGACAAAAATAGATCAACAGGTCACCAATAAGACGCGGGCTAATAGACCCAATCGGAGGAAAATTTTGAGGAAGGCATCGGAAATCTATTAATGATTGGATCGCCAGTCGGAAGCTCAGTCGCTTCGCCCATGGAAACAGTAGAAAGATCATTTTTCACCATTGCGGCTGTTCAAATGACTATGCACCTGATGAACAACTAATTTGCTCGCCGATACAGAGTGGGAGTTTAGTCGTTTTTCCCGCTGAAACATCGGAAATAAATAAGCAACAAACCACCAATGAATAGTCAACTTGCTCACCGATGAGCGCCAGAGAAATTCGTTGCTTAGATCATCGAAGTGTCGGAGTTGTAGATGGGATGAGACCCGGTAGGGAGAAAGGAAAATTGGGTTTTCTAGTGAAATTTTCAGTGGATTCCAGCTAAGTGTTTCAATGAATTTTCATGGAATTTTTCAGTAGTTTCAGGGCTGAAAGGGAAGAAAACTCTAGGTGGCTGAAATTAACAATTCAAAACAAAATACATTTGAGTGTTTTGCCTAAATTTGATGAATGTCATCATTTTAGAAGTGGTATGGTTTTCACACCCGAGGTCAAAATGAAACATGTGGGTAGGTGTCGGAAAGCTTATCCAGCAAGGAACAAGGGATAGTCACCAGAATTTGAGTGTGGAGCAACAAAGTGCTAGTGATTGCTTGAAAGAGAAATGTGTTGATGTCAAAATGGACAAATCCAAGAATTGCATGCCTAGAGGTAGCAAGACCATGAATTCAAACCAGTTGTGGTGTGGAAGAGGATTTCCATGCAAAGATGAGGGACTTAAAAAGGGAAGTTTCCTTAAACCCTATATTGCTAATTATAGCTACATTTCATAAGTTTTATACATGAGGTGTATGAGGATATGCTTTGCATGCATAGGATATTGAGGATTATACATTTATAATGAATCACTAATAATAGTTATTGCATTGGTGTTGGCATTAGTGGGAAAAACCAACGGCAACATGGACATGGCTGAATGTGTTGTTGATGCTAACAAATGTGACTAGAAACCCTATGGAGAAAGGGATAAGGCAACAAGTCCAGAATCAAAAGTTGGTGGGCAAATTCTGCAATCTCCTGCAAAGGACCAACCAAACTGGTAATGTCAAGGGTGTAAGTAGGATCAATGAAGGTAAGAGTTTGATTATGACAAATTGCATGGAGTGGTAGAGGTAAGAGATCTCATACCATGTGGGTATTTGAATTTTACACTACGTTCATAGAGAAATGTGCCATGCCTGCACTATGTTGTTATGTGTTTAGTATCCCAAGGAAGGTAAGCACTGATGATCTTGTTTATAGTAATGCATCCTATATGAAGTAGTCATGGTTAGGCCATGCATGGTATGCTTGAATTCATAGTATTCCTGAATCAATGCAAGGTAGCATTGGGTGGATATGCATTAAAATATTTTATAAATATTTTAGTTATGCATTGAATGGATGCATAAGAAGGGTGTGAGTAACTGATTACGTAAGTATGAGTGCAAATGTTGTGATGCATTGCATGGATGCATTGAGATAGTGCATGTGATGTTATGAATAACTAATGGTGGAAATGATGAATTGATGACAATTCTGGAACCATTTCAGGAGTTGTTATGAATGCAGGATAGTAAGTGCATAAAGAGGATAGTCATGATCAACTGGCTACCAGAAATGCTCCATGGACGGGCTAGGTGTTACAATGATACGTTTGTGAAGTAAGGAGTATCTAAACAATTCATTTAAATTGCATAAATGATGTGACTATACCTTGCAAATGTTAGTATGATAATGATTGCATGAAGTAAATGAGTTTTGGTAATATTAATGCGATTAACAATGGGAAGTATTTGAATTTTATAAATGCTCCAGTGATTGTTGCAGTAATGAAAAGTTATATGCATCGAGACTTAATAAGTGTTTGGCTGACTGAGGTTCAGGTTTTAGGTAGATTGTTTGGGGCATGGCAAAGTGGGTAAGACCATGACAAGGACCAGGGTCTACCACGTGAAAGAGCCAAACCTTATGAGAAAAGTCTCATGGCTATGAAAATAGTTTGTATGCATAATGAGTTGTTAAATTTGAATTTGTGAATTTCAGATTTGAGAAATTGCTGACAACTACTAATCACTATTGGCTTGCATAAGATTGTGTCAGGTGGATGCATTGTAAGTGTGTATTCATGTTATGATAGTAAGCTTAAAATTATAATGGGCATAGTGGTGTTGCTTACAAGAGACCCACAAATGAGGATCACCTCATTGCCAAGCAAATCAATTTCTGTAGTAAACAGAGTTGCAAATTCTCATTGAATTTAATTAATAATGTTATTGCTTGCTTATGGAACAATCAAATTTGGATTGTATTATCAGATAATGATGGACTGTTTGGCTATTTGATGAATGTACTAGGGGTATACACTGCAGGAAGATCATGTGTGATGGCCTGCAGGAGCCAAACTTCATGGGAAGGTTTTCCCTTATCTTGGAAATGGGTTTCGATTGAAACTCCATTGGACATTTTGGAAATGTCTCATTTGCACTACATGTTTGGTAAGCAACATGAGTGAGACGGTATATATTATGTCGGTAATACATGTGTGGATGGAATGTGAGAGGAATTGGGATGGCAAACCGAGGGACTGTCAACTCAAAGAAGGGAGCCCCCATTCCTCCTCAACGAAGGAGAACTACTTTGGCAATGGATAAGTGTTCTATGACCCTAGCTAAGAATTGTTAATTCCATAAGCAAAACATGTTTTGATTTTATTTCCATTTGGATCGATTGCTTGAGTATGAATAGGGCCTACATGATACACACCAGACAAGGGTGCACACTTTTTCAATGTCATATCATGAAGGGATTTTTCAATATTGATTACACCCCATGGAGTGGATGTACTCTTGGTGTCTCAATACTTGATAGTGAATGGTGTGAAATATGGTTACAATTTTAGAGCAATAATGCTAACGAATATGTGTATATTGCTTGTGTTGTCAGGATAAGCAAATGTAGTTACAGTGTGGTCTCTTGGGTGATATGGAAAATGGTCGTTATGGTTGATATAAGGGCATGTGTTGTTATTGATGGCCTGATAAACCCAACGAGGGTTGGCTTGGCTAATTATTGGCTGTTGATATAAGTATAGGTGATTTGTTGACGGTATGATAAACCCAACGAGGGTTGGTTTGACTATGCCTGATATATATATATTTATTGCCGATATAAGTACAGGTGATTTGTTGATGGTCTGATAAACCCAACGAGGGTTGGCTTGACTGTGCCTGATATATATATATTTATTGTTGATATAAGTACAAGCGATTTGTTGACGGTATGATAAGCCCAATGAGGGTTGGCTTGATTGTGCCTGATATATATATATTTATTGCTTATATAAGTACATGAGATTTGTTGATGGTCTAGTAAAGCCAACGAGGGTTGGCTTGACTGTGCCTGATATATATAAAAGGATGTTGTGAAGCAACCTATGTGCTGACCTAACATCCAAGTCCATAGGCGATCCCAAGGCTTGCAAAGCAAATCAGGATCCTATGGACCAACGAGGAAACACACAATACAGATAAGTATTGGATTATTTTTATTTTTTTTGCAATTCTTGCTTATGAATATGCATGCGTATATGATTTGGTTATGATGTTTGAAGCTCTTGTTTAAGAGATATAAAAACTGATGGGAATAAACTAAACATGCGAATTTATTCAATGTTTGAATATAGGTATCGCTGGAAGCGAGGACTATGAGAGCATCTCAAGGGTGCATGTGGACATGTGACTGTCCTGAAGAGCTCAGAATGAGCAGTAATGAAAAGGTGCTAGTGAGACCATGAAGTTCCTAGCAACCGAGACAAACCATATGGGTAGGCTCCATGGTTGAGAGGTCTGAAAAATACCAGAGACACTAAGTGTCATGACAAAGAGGGATTGGTCCAGCATTCACAGTGAAGTGAAAGAGGCTGAGAGAATGAAAATCCACAACGGTGGTGTGGGTTCCAGGATGGAACAAAACAAAGAGGGAAAAAAAAACTCCTGTTGCTCTCTCTTGCCCGTTTGATTATATATATTTATGCATTGTGAAAACAAAAGATTGTTAAATGCATGAATGACTGAAAATAAAATGTGTGTATTTGCTTAAAGTAAATTGTGAAGGATGGAATAGTTAACTCCCTGCCCAGAATGGACATGAATGAGCTCATGTGCATGTTGGGAAGGCATGGAAAATATGAAAGTCTCCTTGATAATACTTGGACTATCATGCCAATTGGGAAATTAAATGACTGATATTAATGCCTATATTATGCTTGGTCTAACAGAATTTCAATGATGCATTTCACAGGTGAGAAAGGTGAAATATAGTGGTGCACATTGATCATGGCAGTAGACCAAAAGTTGCTGGAATTGGCTGGAAGTCTCCTTCAAATGATTTCTAGGACCCAAGAGAATCTTGGAGAGATGCTCAAGATACAGAAAAGGTAGAATGAAATGAACCACCAGATTTTGCAAGAATCTATTGGTTTGCAAAGGGAGGTGAAAATACTTCTAGGGGCAATCGGCAAAGGAAAGGAAGGTGGATCAATGATGGGACATTTGTCCAAGCTATATGTTAAGAAACGGTCCAGGCATGAAGACTCAAAGGAAATTGAGTAGGTAAAGATGAAGCATCCAGCGAAATGCTGGGAATGCGGAGGACATCATTTACGTCGGGACTATCCAATGAGGGAACATAAAGAGGGCAGTAGCCACAAAGTTCCTAGGCTTCAGGATAAGCCAAAAGCTGAGAACCAACAGGAGAAACTCATGGAAGCTGAGGGGCTTGGTCCTGAACGTTCAAAGTAAATAATTGAAAATGGGACAGATCTGCAAAAATTTGAAATGTTGATGTGCAAATTGTATATGTATTCCTATGTATTGGAACATTGGGGACGATGTTATTCCAAGGGGGAGGGGATTGTAATACCCTAGTTTTGACCCCATTTGCATTAAAGGGTACATGATGTATATTTTGTAATCAATCATGGTGAGGAGCTAAAGGCAAAATCCCCACCATCGATTTGGTTGTGTATGTTTCGGCAATAGGGATCATTGCCGATGGTATATCATGCTATCCGGCAGATTATATTATGCACATCAATTTATCTAAACCTACAACCATCTACAACGGTGCAATGTTAAATGAAAAGGGAGTGATTCCTAAGGTTAAGGGGGGGTTGTCTAACCCGTGGGGGGGGGCACTGGGAGTTTTCCATGTGTCAACCACCCTATTGTTCTGTTGTTCTATTGTTAGTTGGGGGCATATATTTGCTGGCAGGGAAAACCAACACCACGCTCACGCCTACACTCTCTCCACGACGTGCCTCTTGATGGCCTTCCCACTAACCGAATCGGGAGTCTATTCATTTCCCTCATGCTGAGCGAAGATAAAAAGGGGCCGCAATTCATTGATGGGGGTTCACCATTCCTTCACACACTACCTTTTTAATCGGAGAAACGTTCTTCCTCTCGTTCAGACAGAAAGTCTGTGTTTCGACCCCTCCAATGTCGGACTGAAAAACGTTGTTGTGATTATTCACTATGGGGTGTTTCCCATGGTTTTCTGAGTGATATGTCTTCCTCTTGTTCACGCAGGGAGTTTGTATCTTCTACCATTGCTAGATTGTGTGGAATTCAATTTACTCCACCATTGCCGATTGTGAAGGATGCATTGGCTTCATCGTTGGGAAGGGACCATTCTTGTCCAACGTTGCTGGTGTGTCTGGATTGTGGAGCGGTCTGTTGTTTCATCGTGACCCATGTTGTGGGTTCCTTCTGTGTGTTTCTTCCACATTTTGTTTTGGGTTGTGTCTTTTTCCACTCACGCACAAATTGAGGATCAATTCCTTCCCCATCTGCAGACTGTGTATTATTCTGTTGTTTCTTTAGGGGATTGAGCTGTTGATCTATCCCTGGTTGGGTTGCTGCATGTGCAAACATCCTTTTGGGGTTTTGCTGTGCATCTATGTTTTCCCTTGTCCATGCTGGGATTTTGGATTCTTTCCCAATTATGGACTGTGTAATGTTGACATCGTTTCATTGTGATATCGGGGCTGTTGTCTTCCCTGGTTTCAAGTTGTTGTGTGTGCAAGTGCCTTTTTGGGTTGCTGCTAAGTTGTTTTGGCCATGCTAGGGCCAAGAACAACTCTGAGTTGTCTTGTGGACTTGATCCGTGTTCACCCTTTTGTTTGGGGTTGTCACCCTGTTGTCTTCATCTTCTTCACAGAGATGTGAACTATTTGTTTTGCTACGGTATGCAGTGGTTGGTCTTTGGACTGTTGAGATTAGGATTAGAGGCTGGATATGCTTGAGAAAATTGGTGTTTGGAGCCACTCAAACAGAGTTGGACTGTTGGCTTTCTTTACCCACAACCCTTGAAGAGTATTGGAAAGGGAAGTCAGGGCCTGAGGTACTGCGAAGCAGAGAAACGAACGATTCCTAGTGTTGGGTGTGTGGGTGCCTTAGAAGTTAGGTTAGCTCTGGGGTAGGCATCCTTAGCTCTCCATTGAGGCCACCAGCTTATCATTTAGCCTTTCCTAGCTCCTTGATATCTTGATAAACCCTACTGTGTGGGCTTAGCTGATTTGTGTACCTTGGCCATGTGTAAGCCTGCTTTGACCCTTATTCCTTGAGGAATCATGCCTAGCTCAGGGGTGCCAGTGTTGCTGAGAGATTGATGAGCACGTTGGCCTATGGTTGGGTGGAACGTTGCAGCAACGTAGCTGGTTGCGGGACAAGTTCTTTATGAGATAAGTATCCATGTTTATTTCTTGCCTGCAATTATGTTTACTATTAATGAACTATGATGAACATGTGTATGAATGAATGTTGTTTTGCTTCCACTACATATATGTATGAATGCATCTTAGTATTTTTTATGTTTTAAGCATTTTAATGTATGATCATGTGCATGGGGCTAGTTTCCTAGTCTGTTTGATGGATTAGTAGCATCCTCTTCGTCAGTCAGAGGGTCGGGGACGTTACACCTTTCCCACAATAGGAACATTTGACCTTCTCTTTTCCTTCCTTTCCTTTGTTCTTATTCTTTCTTGATCCTGAGGGATCATAAAGCTGTCGAGGTTTGTCCTTTGATTTTGGAGTATCAAATTTAGTATCCTGGTTCTTATGCTTTCCCTTTCCATTCGTAGACTTAGGTCCCTCAGCAAATAGAGCTTGGCGTTTGGAAGATCTAATGATCCCCATATGGACAACGTTGTCATGCTCGTTTATGAGAGACTCAATGAATGCATTGAGGGATGGCATTTTCCAATTTGGGATTGTGAGCTTCCTAGTATGGAATGTGGACACAAAGACTAAATAATCTGGACCAAGTTTTTAGAGCACTTCTAGGATGATCTGATCATCCTCCTTCTCAACTTTTCACTGCTTCAATTGGAGCACCAAGTGCTTGAATTTGGTGAAGAAATCATTCATGGTTTCGTAGTTTCATAGATTTAGAGAAATCAACTCATTCTCTAGCTTATAGATCCTCAAATCATCTTGCTTATCAAACAAGGAAGCAAGTTTATTCCAAATATCCTTTGGAGTCTTCAATCTAGTGATGTGAAAGAGAATATCTCTGGAAATATAAACGCACAGAAAACCATAAGCTTCATCAAGCTTATTCCAGTACTTTGCCTTATCAACAACATGGGTTGGATCTACTTCTGTATCCATTGTTACTCTGTAGAGTTCTTTGGATTGAAGTTGAATCTCCATGTACTCCTTCCATTGTTGGTAATTGAAGGGAGTAAGAGGATTCAGAGAAGAAGCCATGAAGACGATGTAGAAAATGCAGTGAAAGACCTGTAAAAACCTGCAAAACACAAAAAAGGGAACCGTAAGGTCAGACAGCCTGCGCTATTAAATTTTTCATCACATCCATCTGAGTCAATCAAGCTAGCTTGATCAACAATTCCTTTGCTTAGGAATTATGTGGTAAACTTGTCGCTTTTGGTGCGGAGCTGGAATTTGTTTGATATTTTTGCTCAAATTGCATGCTAGATTTGTCAATAAATATTATAGGAGAAGAAGAGCCTTGTCTCACCGTGGCTCTGATACCATATGAAAATTCAGTCACAGTAATCTAAGGACTAAAGCACAATCTTACAAAATATTCAAGATAATTTACACACAAAATGACATAACAATGCTGCAATTAGAGGTTGTAGTTGTATATTATCAATAATCAATCAGAAGTAGTGATACAATGTCATACACTTGCATTAATAGCAAGACAATTTGAATCCAAGGAGTTCATTCAAATTGCATACATGAGAGTGGATTAGTTGTTAGTTAGCCACACTAAAGACATCATTTAACCACTAATCACAACCATAATTGACTCTAACTAAACCTAACTGAATCGGAGGCAGTGATGACTAAGTCTAACTAAATAGAACTCAACTACATGTCAATCAAAAGGTGGGGGCACATATTTGACTTCAGTTAGGTGAGATCAAGTGAACTGAACTGAACTGAGTCACCAAAAGTAGTTGGAGGCACCTTAAACCACTCTAGTTAACTGGAAATTACTAAAAAAATAGGCAAAATAGTGATGGAGGCGCCCAATTTAACTGAAAGTAGGTGGAATAACCATCAGTTAACTGACTTGGGGCATTTAGGTCATGCGGATCATCCCAGAATTTCTCCTTGATTGAAGGGGGAAGCTCAGTTAGCCTCCCTGATTGAAGGAGAAGGCTTAGTTGGCCTCCCTAATTGAAGGAGTGTGCTGGTGCTGATGTCGATGTCAGTAATTCGAGTCAAAAACTTATATAAGTCAATAATTAGGCCAAACTGACCAAATAAATATGTGTGGTTTGGATAATGACTCCAACATCCCATTGTATCATATAGTGGTCCCAATCTCGTTAAATCAATGCTGCCAGTTCTCCTTTGTGCAATAAATATTTAAGAAAGGTCTACCATCATGTTCATCCTTTACAATTACCTTACCTTTTGGTATGTCGTTCATCTCTGAGTTAGTCCTGAATTCATTCTACCATCCAATCTTTGTTTCAAAAAGAGTTTTGGATCCTATTCCATGTTGATGATGGGGGAAACATTATGTCCCTCCTTCGATGGGTCCATCCTTGTTAAATTCAACACATTACTGAAGGATCAGACCTATAAATTTATTCAGGATCTTAGGCCTACATGCCTCAATGACAAGTTACCTCACTTCCAATAATAGGATTACATTATTGGTCTTTGCTTGGAAGATTCCTTTTAATGTTCAACTTCAACTCATTAATTCACATTCAAGGAATGTACTAGGGTACGTTGGGAGTCATTAACATTAATGGTGATTTCCATCGCACTTATTAACAATATATTGTGGAAATTGAACCCAGTGATAGATTAATTTTACTCACAACTATGGGTTGATTATTCTAACACCCCCCCTTAAGCCTGACTTATGAGTAATATATAAAAAAATTATAGGGCCTAGCAACAAGGCTTAGTCACCCTTTACATACTGCATGTCCATTTAAACAAGGAAAGAGGCAAAAACCANGGGATTTGAGATTGCTGAAGGTCTTCTCACAAAATGCTTTGGTGAAGATATCAGCTACTTGTTCTGAAGATGAATAGAAGAGTAGGTGAATGGTGCCATCATGCACAAGCTCTCTGATGTAGTGCATATGGATCTCAATGTGTTTGGTTCTCTGCTTCTGAACTAGATCTTTGCAGATTCGAATGGTACTCTGGTTATCACAGTAGATGGTATTTGAGTACTATGATTTGAAACCACACTCTCCAAGTAAACCCTGTAACCATAAACATTGAGTTGATGCATTAACAACTCCTCTATACTCTGCTTCTGTAGATGAGAGTGTAATGGCACTCTGTTTCTTGCTTGACCAGCTAATTGGCCCTTCTGCAAGCATGAACACATATCCTGATGTGGAATTTTTGTCTGTGCTATCACCTTCCTAATCACTGTCAGTAAATCCAATCAAATTAAGATCATATTTTGCTTTATAGAAGAGCCCATGTGTCCTTGTTCCCTGAACAAAGTTAAGGATCCTTTTGGCTGATTTCCAATAGATCTCATGAAGCTGATCCATGTATCTAGAAGCCACACTTACTGCATAAGAAATATCAGGTCTAGTATGTGTAAGATACAACAAACATCCAATCAATTGCCTATACAGTGTATTGTTTACCATAAGCGAAGAATCAGCTTCTTCCAGCTTCACTCCTGAAAGGAAAGGAGTTTTGCTTGCTTTACAATCCTTCATTCTGAATTTGTTCAGCAATTCCAAGGCATATTTGGACTGGTGCACCTTGATTCCATATTTGGTTTGAGCAATCTCAAGCCCCAAGAATTGGCTTAAGAGCCCCAAATATGTCATGGAGAAGGCTTGGTTCATTGCACCCTTTAAGGAAGCAATCTCATCCTTTGAGCTTCCTGTAATGAGGAGGTCATCAACATATAACACAATGATCATTAATGAACCATTAATTAAATTCAAATATACATTTGGATCTGATTTGCACCGAACAAAATTCAGTGATAGCAAGAAGCTATCAATCTTGGCATACCAAGCCCTGGGGGCTTGCTTTAGCCCATACAATGACTTTCTCAACCTGCACACAAGAGAAGGGTTAGTAGAAAATCCTTGAGGCTGCTGCATATATATCTCTTCAGTGAGATATCCATTCAGGAAGGCACATTTTACATCCATGTGATGTACCTCCCATTGCCTTGAGGCTGCAATGGCTAAGGCTAGCCTGATGGAGTCCATCTTTGCCACTGGTGCAAAGGTCTCATTGTAATCTATGCCATGAACTTGTGAGTAGCCCTTGGATACCAATCAGGCCTTGTACTTCATAGGTGAACCATCAGCATCAAATTTGGTCTTGTAGACCCACTTACACTGAACTAACTTCCTCCCTGGGGGAAGATCCACTAGCTCCCATGTGTTGCTCTTCTGGAGTGAGCTGAACTCTTCCTTCATGGATGCTTGCCATATTGGATCTCCTACTACTTCTTCATATGTTTGAGGATCAGATTCCACCATCAAATAGCATTTCTTAGCAAATATTGGATCCTTCATGCACAGACCACTCTCAAATTGAGATCTAGTCCTCCTTGGGTCATTGGGATCCCCAGCTAGCTCTCCTGCTGCATGTAGTGTCTTGGCTGCCCATTTTGGCCTTGTAGGGATTTTAGGGTATGCAATAAACTCATCACTATCAGAAATATCAGAATCATCATGTTCAACAAACTCTTCACTTACTTTCAGAGGTTCGGGTGGTGAAGAGGTTTCTCCAACTTCCACTGCTGCAAGGGGTTCTTCTTGAAACTAAACACACCTTTCAATGAAGGATTTGTTTGTGCTCAAATTTATTAGCTTGTACCCTTTTGAATATTCAAAGCACCCAACAAATAGGCGCTCTTGGCTTTGGGGCTGCAAAGCCTTTCTCTTTTCTGTTGGAATTCTAGCCCAAGCCCTTGAGCCAAAAATCCTGAAATGGGTCACATCTGGCTTGTGCCCACTCCATGCTTCGAAAGGAGTGAAAAAATCAAGTTTTTTATGAGGCACCCTATTTTGGATATAGGCTGCACAGTTGATAGCTTTGGCCCAGTACTTTGGTGGCAAAGTTTTGGCCTCCATCATGCATGTTGTCATCTCCTTCAGTGATCTATTCTTCCTCTCAGCAACACCATTTTGCTGTGGTGTGTAAGGGATATAATGCTGCATCTGAATACCTACATCTGCAAAATAATTAATAAACTTAGACTTGACATACTCACCACCATTGTCAAATCTGAGGACCTTGAGTTTCCTCCCAGACTGGTTTTCAACCAAATCCTTAAAGACTTTGAAGAGGCCAAAAACTTCAGACTTGTGTTTCAGGAAGTAAACCCAGCAATACCTGGAAAAGTCATCTATGAAATTCAATGCATATTTGGCCTGACTCATGGATATATAAGGGAATGGGCTAGCAACATCACTGTGGATCAGCTCGAGGGGTGCAGAGGTTCTCTCATGACTAGCTCTCTCAAATTTATGCTCTGGGTGTTTTCCTAGGATACAACCTTAGCAGACTCCTTTGGAAAATTTTATCTTTGGTAACCCTATGACCATCTCTTTTTCACTAAGATCAGAAAGATACTTGTAATTTAGGTGGCCAAATATTTCATGCCAAAGCTTGCTTGCTTCATTAGCATGAATCAGAAGAGCAGAGGGGTTTGAGTAGGGTAGGAAGTGTGAGAACATGTATACCTTTTGAGCATGATTTGCAACTCCTTTTTCAATGAATTTACCACTTGAGATCTCTGTGATCTCAACTTCATCGAGGGAGAATATGACCTTCTTTGGAGACCCAGTGTGAGTCATCTGGTACACTGATAAGAGGTTGGAGGCAAGACCAAGCACATACAACACATTGCTGAACTGACCATGATCAAGATCAATCCTCCCTTTGCCCAAACTTTCAGTGAGAGAGTCATCTCCCAGTACTATAGGTGGTCCTTTCGACATGTCAAGTGAGGAGAATGCCTCCTTGGTCGAAACCATGTGTCTTGAAGCTCCAGAATCAATGATAAAACTGGGTGAGCTTGATGTGCCAGCAACCAATGCATGAACTCTCTCTCTGTCATCTGAACTTGATCCTCCTTCTCTCTTCTTTGAGCTGTCTGGAAGGGAGATGCCATTTTTCTCCAGGATTTGGGTCAGCATGTCTATTTGCTTCTTCATACAAGAGCTTTCAGTGTGATTTCCCTTATTGCAGTATGCGCACTTGCTCATTTCTCCTTTGTTTTTCTTCTTCTGGTAGTTCTTCTTGGAACCTTGTGGCTCCTCTGGAGACTTGTTCTTGTCTCTCTTTTGCTCAGGTGGCTTTTTAGCTTTATTTTTGCTTTTTGAATCCACCCTCGAATCTCTAGCAACCAGATCTTGGTCTTTGGATGGTTTGATGGTGCCCATCATCACCAGCTTGTCCTGTTCTTGTGTGAGAGATTCCATGAAATATGCAAGGCTAGGAATCTTCCAGGTTCGAGCTGTCAACTTTGTGGCATAGAAGGTTGAAACAAACACTGAATAGTCAGGGCCAAGCTTCAAGAGAATGGCCAAGACCAGCTGATTATCCTTCTTTTCGATCCCACATTGTTTTAGCTGCAAAACAAGTGCTTTGAACTTGGAGAAATAGAGTTGCAGTGATTCAAAGCTATTTGGACTCAGGGAGATCAGTTCATTTTCGATTTGATGTCCCCTCATCTCATCTGTATTTCCAAAAATATCAGTAAGATTCTCCCATACTTCATTCGGTGATGTCAATCCATCAAGATGGAAAAGGAGGTCTCTGGAAATACTCAGACACAGGAGACCATAGGCCTCATCCCTCCTGTTGTGCCATTTTATCTTCTCTGCAGCTGCATTGGGCTCTGCTTCTATTACCATAGTCACCCTGTAGAATCCTTTCTCTCTCAACAGTATCTCCATCTCTGCTTTCCATTCAAAGAAATTGAAGGGAGTCAAGATGATCTTCTGAGATTGATCCATAGCTTAGAAATTGTCCCGGCTGTCAGTAGAAGGCTCCCAGTCACTGATGTCGAACCTGCAAAACAATTTTGAAGGAGAGAAATCGATCTACAATGGCTCTGATACGATGTGGAAATTGAACCCAGTGATATATTAATTTTACTCACAACAATTATCAATTGAACATGCAAAATCACTCACAAAAGAGACTGAATAATGAGCTGAACACTAAACTGTATTGAATAAGTGTACAATAGCCAACCATGTAATATAATAGGTTGCTGCATTAAATAATTACATAGGATATTTGAATGCATGAGAAGGCAATTCGAATCTAGTCAAAAGCAGGCTTACTAAAATTAAGCAATTCCCCCATAGGTGCATAAAGTAGTTTCCAAATCAGTCATGGAGCTCACGAATTGGCAAAATAACTTAGGCAAGATAAAGAGTGATGGAATGACAACTCATACATACTTTTCCAAGGAGAAAAGAGTGGAGGATGTGGAGGACAAAAAACTAGTTAACCTCACCTAGTCAAGCTTTTCCATTTGCCTTAAAACACTGAAAAAGCAGGCAATAAAGAAGAAAAAGAAGAAGGGCGCTTAGGAGGCCAGGAATAAAGCAGATTTGATTCCTTGAGGTTTCCCAAGCGCTACATGAGTCAAATAAGGCAAGTTTGACCACTATGGATAGGAAAATGACAACTTTCATAAGGTGGGACACATGAACTAGGCAAATAAGACAAAAATGATTAATTTAATGTCTAAGGTAGGTAACTATGGGTTGATTATTCTAACATATATCACAATGATCGGTAATCAAGTGGTTTCCAACATGTTCGACATCAAAACATCTATTCACATGGATGGAATTGTACCTTCTGTGGGTTCAAATGAAGACCCTAGGGGTAATTGTTTGTATTATTTATTTCCCTAGGATACGATGGAGTGATTGAGTCATTGCATATATCCACAATGTATGTAGTGTGGCTATGCTCAATTTTGAGTCATAATGACATAGATTTACATTGTATGTCCGATAGCTATGTCCAAATTTGAGTCTTGTTCTCCATGGATCTAAATTGTATGCCGGTAGCCATGACCTAGACATATATGCATGGATATGCAGTGTATTGATCAAAAACCATGTTTTTGTTCAGTCAGAATACACGGATCAGAGTATATGTTCTGTAAAAGTCTTCAACCGAAGGTATTTTGCCTCATCTTTCATCCTACATCTATCAAATCATTTCACCTATCACATCCCTCTAGCTTCATACTTTAGGGGGGAATATGTTACACCAACATCTTTTCATCCTCATGATAGTAAGATGTGTACTTGCTTAAATCCTTAAAGTATTTGTGCCAAAATACTTGAGAATAGGTTTTGCATTTTAGAAGTCCAATTTTAGTGACACCAATGCACCTTGCTTTTTTATAATAAGCACCAGGCATGGCTGATACCGATTGCACAT
The DNA here is from genome assembly GCA_001517045.1 of Pseudotsuga menziesii. Lineage (NCBI taxonomy): Eukaryota > Viridiplantae > Streptophyta > Pinopsida > Pinales > Pinaceae > Pseudotsuga > Pseudotsuga menziesii. The sequence goes on from LPNX010091621.1 coordinate 339,670, forward strand.
AGAAAACAAGCATCAGTGACACTCCTTGACCATGCATAGAGAGAATTGCATATTTTGATGCAACCTACTTGTGTACAAGGTGCGTCAGCACTCGTTATAAGGAAAAAAGAGAAGAATCAAGAGCTTTCTAAAAGAAAGCTCTCATGGAGGCTTATCCCAACCAACCAAAATAGGTAGTAGTTGAACCCCTAATCCCTAGGGATTATACATTAAACTTATCCAAGTAATCCTCAACTCCCTTCATCCCTTTTCACATATAAATATAAGCTCTCCCTCATAGTTAAGGGAGGAACAAGAAATCACCCATATGTTGTTGAAATATTTCTATATTTTAGAGGAAAAGGTTTGAGATCTTGAGGAAAAATACTTGTAGGAAGAAGAACACCAAGGATTTTCAATTGTAATTTATCCCTTCTTTCTGTTAAGACAATTATGATCTTCTTTTCTATAAATGGTGTGTGATTTCATTTATAACAATTCTCTATGGTCAATTGTTTAGATATATCATATCATCGCATGTTTCCACTTGTTTCTTGTTTGTTTTGATCCTTTTGAAAGTCTCATATTCATCAACAGGGTTGCAAGGGATTCAAGCTAATAATAACAACCTTCAGTTAAGGTGATGAATCTTTTATTCAAGTGATTTGATAAATCTAGGAGAAGGTTGTTGGAATATGGATAACACTAAGAGGGGGGGGTGAATAAATGTTGTTAACTTTTAACAATTTAAATCACTTTTTAATTTATGCATTAAAACACATTGTCAACAATAACACGCATAACACAAATTTATCGTGGAATCCCAATTGGGTAAACCACCAATACTTTCTATTACTACAAAATTGTTTTTACAAATATTTTCTTCCTACTTCTATAGACAAGGATGGTATTACACCCTTATTTACCAACAACTACTAGCTTGGAGGCTTCGACCCCCAGGTTTTATCAGCTCCTACTGAAAGGATGCTACGATACCCTAGTAAGCATGTTGCTTACCCTAGCGCCTCCCAACCTCCCTCATATGATAATATGATCTCTAACTGTACTTCAATTGATCTATCAATTGAAAGTGCAGAGACAATTTCTCTCACTCGTCATTTTGTTTATAAATACCCTCTAACACGTTTTTGTGAATGCATCTCTTCACCATTGTACCTTTTCATTCTTGGATCGTGCCTCTTCATGAAAACTCAATTCTTCATTTTACCAATTCTTTAACTCTATTTAGGTTTATCAGTCATACCTTTCTAGAACGAAATCTTACCAGAATTGCCTCTCCGCAATGATAATTCTTCACCAAAAATTCTTCCGCATTTGCCTTTTTTCTGCAATGATACTTTTGCAATAAATCATTTACTCAACCATTTTGATCCATTGATCCATTGAGAAATTTTCCTTGTTTGTCAATCTAACACATTTCACTCCATAATCATCTTTCTGCAATTTCCTTAGCTTTTCGCAATTGTCTTTCTACAACATACTTTCTGCACCATTTATTCCATGTAGACTCTCTCCTGATCGTCGATCTTATATCAAATACGGATTGTGGATTGCGAGTTTTCCAAATTCCTTAAAAATGATTCTGCAATTTTTTTTCAACAAGATTTCTTCAACGTCATTGATCTCATGCGGACTCTTTCCTGATCATTAATCTTAGATCAGACCCGAATTGCGGATTGTGGGTTTTCAAAATTTCTTAAAAGTGATTTTGCAATTTTCTTTCCACAAGATTTCTTCTACACCTTCGACCTTATGCAAACTCTTTCCTAATCGTCGATCTTTAGATCAAATGCAGATTGCATATTCCATGTTTTCCAAATTTCTTGAAAATACTTCCGCAATCTTTCTTCCGCACTGTCGATCTCTTGTGGATTCTTTCCTAGCCTTCGATCTTGCGAATTACGGATCGCGGGTTTTCCAAATTTCTTGAAAATACTTTAGTAATTTCCTTTTCCACATTTTTGCTTCTGCGTTGTCGATCTCTTGCAGAATATTTTTCGGCCGTCGATCTTACGGATTGCAGATTTTGGAACCACACTTTCCCATTTTGGACCTCCGCAGTTCTCTTTCGCAACTCTGTTTCCACATTTCTTTTGAACTGTCAATTTCCTTGCGGGTTCACTCCTGATTGTCGATCTACGATCAAATGAGGATTGCGGATATTCACTTTTCTTTGTGCGAAAATCATTCACCACCATCGATCTTCTCAAAATCGTCCTCCGCGATTTCTCTCTACTAATCTGGACTGTCCAATTTTTCATTTGTACTTCCACTGCTTGATTTTTTATCAGTCCCTTGTCATCGACCTACAATGTTATCTTTGGAATTTCTTTGTCATTTACTAAATTTCTTTGACATCAATGACAACTATTTTCAATGGTCTCCCCCTTTGACATTGATGGGAACTCCTTAACTTTCTCCCCCTTTGACATCAATGACAAATGTTTCTTCTTCCTGACAACTCCCCCTGTCAACATATATCCCCTTGACATGATTCCTTTTCCTCCTTTTTATTCATTGTAAGGAGATTAATCCCATATTTTTCCTAAGATGCTCGAATGCCTCTTTGGGAAGTGGCTTTGTGAAAATATCAGCTATTTATTCTTTGGTGTCAACATATTCTAGTTTGACAACCTTTTGTGACACTTGATCTCTTAGAAAGTGATATTTTATTGATATGTTCTTTGTATTGGAGTGCATGATAAGATTCCTTGATATATTTATGGCACTCATATTATCACTATTGGATCTTCATATTTTACAAGTCTTATAATGGTTGTTTCATCCAAATGACTTGAGTACAACATGATGCAGCAACAATATATCCTCTATTGTAGATAGTGATATGGAGTATTATTTCTTGCTTAACCATGATACCAAACAATTTCCCAAAAATAATGTTGCTCCACTGGTACTCTTTCAGTCATCAACACTTCCTTCCCAATTTGCATCAATGAATTCCTTTAGAGTGAAGTTTTACTTTTTGGATGCCATAATCCATAATCCATAGTATCTTTTAGATATATAAGAATTATTTTTACTGCAACCACATGTGTTTCTTTTTGGGATGATTAGAATCTGGAAACCAAATCTACAGCCTGCATTACATCTGGTCTAGTAGCTATTACATATAATAAATTACCAATCATTGACCTATACATAGTATGATCCACTTCTAAGGATTCATCATTCTTTCTTAATTTACAACCAGTGACCATATGAGTACTAACAAATTAGGATTCTTCCATTTTGAACTTCTTCAATATTTCTTTGATATACTTAGTTTGAGAAATGAAAATCCCTTTTTTCTGATTGAGATACTTGTAATCCTAGAAATAATGTTAGTTCTCCTAACATTGACATTTCAAATTCTTTCTTCATTTCTGATGCAAAGTTTACAATTACACTCGGAATTTTTAGATCACTTCCAAATATGATATCATCTACATAGACTACCACTGATCATATTTTCATTTTCAAACTTTATGTACAAATTATTGTCAATGGCCCCTCTTTTGTATCCTTGTTGTTTAAATAATTGTCAAGTCTAGAGAACCATGCCCTTGGATCTTGTTTAAGGCCATAGAGCACTTTCTTAAGTTTGCACACATAATTTATGTTTTCTGACAAGAGAAAACCTTCATGCTTCTCAATATAGACTTCTTCTTCAAGTTCTCCATTAAGGAATGAATATTTTACATCCATTTGAGATACCTTAAAGTTTTTGTAGAATGAAAAAGCTAAGAACATCCTGATGGCTTCGAGTCTTGTGACAGGTGCAAAATTTTCTTCAAAATCATTGCCTTCTACTTGAGCATATCCTTTACATACTAACCTAGCTTTGTTTCTTGTCACATGACCATGCTCATTGAACTTGTTTTTAAATATCCATTTGGTTCCAAAAATGTTCATATCCTTAGTTCTTGGGACAAGTTCCCAAGTTTGGTTCTTTTCTATTTAGTAAATTTCTTTCATTCATAGCATTGAACCAATCCTCACTTTTGCAAGCTTCTTTGAATGTTTTGGGTTCTATTATCGAAAGTAGTGCTTGTTCTTCATCAATTAATTTTCTTCTTGTTTTGACTCATGATTCTTTGTCACCAATTATTTGATTTTTCAGGATGATTTTTATGGACCCACCTAGATGGTGTCTTTATGTCTGATCTCAAAGAATCTTCATTCTCATTTTCATGTGATTCTTCTTCCTCTACTCTTTATTCTTCTTCAGAATTATCTTCCTTTTGTGTACTTTCTTTCTTTCTTTCTTTTATCATCTACTTTTCCATCATCAATTTCTTCATCATCCACACTCCCTTTGATTTGTATTCTTCTTGTTTTAGTATCATCAACAATTACATTTTCACTTTCTATGATATCGTGCGACCTTAGGTTATAACACATTAGAGGAAATTTCAACTCAAAATGGGCCTCCTAAAAAAAAAAAAATAATAATAGTTAAAATAATATTTATTAATTTTGGAGGAAGAAAAGAAAAAAACTACTTTTGTGTTTGTATTTTTTACATATCCCCCCATTTTTTTACTCAAATTTTGATCGGGAAAGCTTGTTGGATGCAGAATTAAATTCCACATCCAACGAGTACCCACTCGGCATACTTTTGACTGATCCTGCTACCCCATCATCACAGTTTGTTAGGTATTTCTTGTTTTTGGGGTAGCAGGGTCCATCAAAAGTATGCCGAATAGGTACTCGTTGGATGCAGAATTTAATTCCACATCCAACGAGCTCTCCCAATCAAAATTTGAGTAAACACATAGGGAGATATTTCAAAAATACAAACAAAAAATATTTTATTTTATGATACATATCCCCAAATTTATATTAAAAAGGTGTTTAAGACCTATACGGTATTTCAAATTTAAATCAATTTCAATGGATAACACATGATGACATGGAATTTGAATTAGAGTTAAAATGCCCATTTTGAGTTGAAATTTCCTCTAATGTATCTATGTTTTTTTGGTGGAAGAATATCCAAGAAATATGCCTTCATCAGTTCTAGAGTCAAACTTCCCTAGATTATCATCATCTCTTTTTATGTAGCATTTACTTCCAAAGGCTCTAAAATATTTAACTGAAGTCGATCTTCCAAACCATAGCTCATAAGGAGTTCTGTCACTATTCATTGTAAGTTGTCCTCTGTTTTGTACATAGATAGTTGTATATATTTCTTCTCTCCAATAGTCATCATGAAGTTTTTCTTCATTAAGCATAGTTCTAGCTACTTCAGAATGTCTTATTCCTTCTCTCATCTATTCCATTTTGCTGAGGAGTTTTTGCTGCTGATAACTGTCTCTTGGTTCCATATTTTTTACATAACTCATTGGAGGTGAATTCTCCACCATTATATCATCTTAGACATTTAATTTTTCAATTTCTTTCATTTTCAACAAGGGCTTTGAAGGATTTGAACTTCATAAAGGCTTATGATTTTTCTTTAAAAGAGTCACCCAAGTCATACTTGTATAGTCATCGATTAATAACATAAAGTAATTTTCTCCTTGAAGGATTGTAGTCCTTGTTGGTCTACAAAGATAAATGTAAATTAATTCTAATGGATGGGAGGTTGTATGTTCTTTCACCTTGAATTTTGTTCTTGTTTTCTTTCCATGAAGACAATGTCTACACACATGATTTTGTGGTTTTATGATTTTTGGAAGATTTCTTACAGGTCTCTTCTTACTAATTCTTACAAGATTGTCAAAGTCCAGGTGCCCCATCCTTCTATGCCATAGTATACTTTCATCAACTTGGCTCATATAACATTGTTCTTCATTTTCTAAAATATACACATTGCTTGGAGTTCTCACAACAGTTCCAACAAGTTTTCCCCGAATCTTTTCTTCTGATTTCACACTTCTTGGAATAAAATATACATATGTGTGATTGATCACACGTTTGACTCACACTCAAAAGGTTAGGTTTTAATTTTTATACAAGTAGAAAATTTTCAGCTTTCATCATTTCTCTAATAACCACTATACCTTTCCTGATTATTTAAGAGGATAAATTATCACCAAAGGTGACCTTTCCATTATGCTTCCTTTTTAGGCTTAGTAATTTAGTTAGGTCACATGTCATGTGTTTTGAGCATCCACTATCCATATGCCATAGATTTTGTTTTTTTCTGTAGCACATAGATATAATGAACATTCCACGTTACCCTTCCTTTTCCAACCTATCCCTTTGTCTTGAAATTTTGATGTGCCATCCATAGGAGTTACAACTAGTTTACATTTTCTAGCAATGTGTCTCTGATTACCACATTTGTAGCATTATGTACTATAACTCTATAGAGGAGAAAAATAATTGTAGTTTCTTCCTTTTGGATTGTTTCTAGTAATATTTTTCTTATAGACAGAAGTATGTGAGGTAATCCCTTTCTCCACGGGAGTCTTCAGTTTACAATTTCTATCCATATGTCCAAAATTGTTACAGGAGTAACAATTTCCTAAAAAGAGTTGTTGATATTTACTTGTCACCGGTATTTTAAGCATCAGATATGTTCTTTGTAATGGAGAAGTAGATTTACTACATTCTTCTCTTTTAATTTGTCTCATGAGTACAACAACATAACTTATTTTATTTCCATATTGATTTGTGCAAGAAGAATATCTAGGTTTTTCTTTGTCAAATCCTAATCCATATTTATCGCTTGATGGTCTTTGGACACTTAGAATTTCATCTAAAGTCCTTGATATTTTTTCATACCTTGATTTGATAGATTCTTCATCTAGTTTCTTTCTAAGGTGCATAATGTGTTGTTCAAGCCTTTCATATTCTTGCATTTTCTTTTTGAGTTGTTCTAGATTATTTTTTGTTCTTCCAATTTCTAGAACCTGGTTTTTTAAGTCGGCAATCATTCTCTCCGCATCTTTATTTTTCTCTTCAAATTCTATCATGTGATTTTTTTATTTCTTGTACATATTTTTATACTTCTCTAATTCTTCATGAGCATGTATAAGTTCTTCTTCAAGTTTTGTAACATCTTCTGTTTCTTCTCCAGATATTTCGCTTTCGAAACCCAAGAATAGCACTTCAACATCTTCACTTATTTCATCATCTTCACTGTCTTCTTTGGAGTAAATATTTTTATTTTCTGAAACTTCTTGTATATGATCATATTCTTATGATATTTCTTATGACAACAAGGTTCTTCATCATCACTATCCTCTTGTTTTGGGTAAGGACACTTTTTGGAAAAATTTCCAATCCTTCCACGGTTAAAACATTTCAAGGGTAGATTCCCTTTGTACTTTTCAGTGCCTCTCTCAAGTTTCTTAATGAAAAGAGCTTCCTCATCATCTAGGTCCTCGGATTGGATCTTGGATACGAACTTAAAGTTTGCTTCCTTATTTGATAATCCATTTTGGCATGTTCTCATCTCATAGGGAGTGAATATCCCATGTAGTTCATCTACTGTCATAAGTTTAAGATCGTCTAGTTCTTCTAAAGAACACACCTTTGAGTCATAATTCATTGGGAGGGTTCTTAGTACCTTGTCGACTACTTCTTTTTCTTTAATTTCTCCTCCAATGCCTCTAATGGCATTAAAAATTCCATCTACTCTTAGAAGATATTCTGCAATATTTTCTTCCTCTTTTATTTTTACGTTTTCAAACTGACCTTTATAGGTTTGGATTTTGGATTCCTTAACTTTGGAAGTTACTTCATAGATACATTTTATTTTTTCCCATGCATGTTTGGATGTTTTGCATTGCATGACTTTTACAAGTACTGGTTCTGTTAACCCACTCAAAGTTGCATTTAGAGCTTTTGCAATGGCCTCATATAGGCTTATCTCTCCTTCTTTTATAGGTACGTCATCTGGTACTTTATATTATGTTTCAACAGTACTCCAAACCTTATATCCAAGGGCCATTGGATGACACTTCATTCTTACACTCCAATATGCATAATTATCAACAGTAAATAAAGGAGGTTTGTTGGTGGCTAACCCTTGTTTATCCATAGTGATTTTCAATAGGATCTTCCTTCCAGTGATTAAGTTGTACTGAAAGAACCCGCTCTTATACCAATTGTTGGAATATGGATAACACTGAGAGGGGGGTGAATCTGTGTTGTTAAATTTTAACAATTTAAATCACTTTTTAATTTATGCATTAGAACGCATGATCAACAATAACACAGAGAACACAAATTTATCGTGTAATCCCAATTGGGTAAACCACCAATACTTTCTATTACTGCAAAATTGTGTTTACAAATAGTTTAGGCCTGCTTCTATAGACAAGGATGGTATTACACCCTTATTTACCAGCAACTACTAGAAGGAGGCTTCAACCCCTAGGTTTTATTAGCTGCTACTAAAAGGATGCTATGACACCCTAGTAATCATGTTGCTTACCCTAGAGCCTCCCAACCTCCCTCATATGATAATTTGATCTTTGACTGTACTTCAATCGATCTATCAATTGAAAGTGTATGACCATTTCTCTCAATCATCATTCTGTCTATAAATACCCTCTAACACATTTTATGTGAATGCATCTCTTCACCATTGTGCCTTTTCATTCTTGGATCGTGCCTCTTCATGAAAACTCAATTATTCATTTTACCAATTATTTAAATCTATTTAGGTTTATCACTCATACCTTTCTACAACAAAATATTACCAGAATTGTCTCTCCGCAATGATAATTCTTCACCAGAAATTCTTCTGCATTTTCCTTTTTTTCACAATGAGATTTTTGCAATAGATCCTTTCCATAAGTATTCTGAGTCGTTGATCCATTGTAGACATTTTATTTTCCGTTTTCCCTCCGTAATCATCTTTTTGTAATTTTCTCAGCTTTCCGCAACATACTTTATACAGTGTTGATTTCATGCAGACTCTCTCCTAATCGTCGATCTTATATCAGATGCAGATTGCAGATTGCAGGTTTTCTAAATTCCTTAAAAATGATTCCACAATATTTCTTCCACTTCGTCGATCTCATGCGGACTCTTTCTTGATCGTCTATCTTAGATCAGATGCGAATTGCAGATTGCGGGTTTTCCAAATTTCTTAAAAATGCTTCCGTAATTTGTTTTCCACAATATTTCTTCCGCGTCATCGATCTTATGCAAACTCTTTCCTGATCGTCGATATTTAGATCAAATGCAGATTGCAGATTGCGATTTTTCCAAATTTATTGAAAATACTTCCACAATTTCCTTTTCGCAATCTTCCTTTTGCATCGTCGATCTCTTGTGGAATCTTTCGTGACCATCGATCTTGCGTATTGTGGATTTTGGAATGTGGAATGCGGGTTTTCCAAATTTCTTGAAAATGCTTTCGCAATTTCCTTTTCCGTAATTGTGCTTCCGCGTTGTCGATCTCTTGCAGAATATTTTCCAACCATCAATCTTACGAATTGTGGATTATAGAATGTGGAACCACACTTTCCCATTTTGGACCTCCATAATTCTTTTCTGCAACTTTGTTTCCACATTTCTTCTGAACAGTCGATTTCCTTGTGGGTTCACTCCCAACCGTTGATCTACGATCAAATGCGGATTGTGGATTTTCAGTTTTATCTATGTGAAAATCATTCACCACTCTCAATCTTCTCATAACCAGCCTCCGCAATTTCTCTCGACTTATCTGGACTGTCCAATTTTTCATTGGCGCTTCCACTGCTTGATTTGCGGATCCATCCCCTGTCATCGACCTACAATTCGATCTTTGGAATTTATTTGTCATTTACTGAACTTATTTGACATCAATGACAACTTTTTTCAACAACTTTTTTCATTTATGTTCTACTTTGTTCTATATCTAAATCATTTGGACTAGGGAAGCATTCTTTTCCCACATTGATTGATCTTTTCCTTTAACAAAAATCAAGATTATTTTGAATAAAAATAGTACTACAGCTTAATTTTTGCACAAATTCCAAGGAAAATCAACCAACATATAAAGGGCATGATTCCTTGTGTAAGTGGCACAAAAAACGAGCCACCTTCAAAAGTTGAATAGTAACACAATTTGAGGTGGATGGTATAGATTTTGAGAATATTTATGGGCACAAACTCCAATGTATTTTGACACATGTGACTGTACTTCCCCCTAGGCATGATTTTCAAGACTGGTCACATTTATTGTAGGTCATATTGCTGATATATAACTCGTTTGGGTTTTCTTAGCACAATTTCCTTGGAGTTCTGGTTGTACTGTTGTGAGATATACTTCCTGGTACAAGTGGGAACAAAAATCAATAAGTTAAGGCTTCATTTATTACTGCAAAAGTACAATAGTTTGGACAGTGAGGTTCTAACACACTTTTCAAGAAAAAGGGTCGAGATAAGTATAGCTATAATTTTTCGTAATTCTTTCATGAAATTAAAAATCACTCTCTCTCGTTAGGTTTTCCCTTTGGGGTTTTATCATGGGTCTATTGGCTAAAATTTCAAGTCCTTAAATTTAATGGAGTGGCTACGTTTTAAGTTCTACTTCTTTAAAAATTTTGTAAAAAAGATCAGTATTTTTATGCTTGAAAAATATCATTTGCAACAATCTTTAATGAATGGGGTTTGGGAATTAAATTGTATGCATTTAAAAACTTGAAATCAGGTTTGGGACAATAAAATTTACAATGGTAAGGTAGATGAGACTCCCCACAAGTTGTCTATATCTATTTGCATCCTCAAATTCATTTGCTTTGATTTGATGTTCTCTTGCAATTTGTTCCATTGGAGTAGAAAGAGGATTGGAATCAACCATGCAAATTATACTCAACAATTATCCAATGTGCTCCTTTTGGGATATGAATATATACTTTGGATTTTGAGTCTCTTAGAAACCTAGATTGTATTGAATATGTCCCATATTTTTCATCTCAAAACCCTTCTTAATTTATTTCTTTATGGGTGCAATATATGCTTCAATATTCTCCATTATCAAAATATCATCTACATACACCACAAGATATACAATAGTTTTGAAAAATTTCTTGACAACAAAAGTTGCATTTCAAAATTAAAAGTGATTGAATTGATATTCAAAAGATACTCATTTAGCTTTCCATACCATGCACAAGGTGCTTTATTTAGGCCATATGAATACTTTATGAGATTTATTACCTTATGTTCTTGACCCTTCACAACAAATCCTTCTGGTTGAGACACACATAGATTCTCTTTGAAATATCCATTCAAGAAGGTTGTCTTTACATCCATTTGATGAATCGTCCACCTATTATGTGCTTCCAAAGAAAACAAAGCACAAATGGTAGCTCATTTGTTGTGGTGGGAAAATTCTCTTTAAAATAGATGCCTTATTTTTGTACAAATCATTTCGCCATAAGCATCACCTTATGCTTGACAAGTGAGCCATCTAGTTTGTACTTGTTCTTGTGGACCCACTTACAGCTATTTGGGTTCCAAATGGAGGACCCACCAACTTCCATGTGCCATTCTTAATGATAGCAGCATACTCATGCATAGCTTAATTCCACTCATCAAGAGAAACAACTTCAAAGGAATTCAATTCAAAGTTAGTATATAGGTTCAATTCACAATCATATGAAACTTCCATATCATTCAAATCACCTGAATCTGAATAATATACATCACCTCCATTTTCTTGTTGTGTTGAACTTCTAATTCATGTATTTCCAACCTCAAAGAAAAACACTTTCAAGTTCCTTCATGACCCACTTTGGAAATTTATGTGATGGTTCAAGTTGCTCCACTTATTGATAAGTTGTTGCATCCCCATCAAGACTCAACTTTTCAATCCTCTCAATCACATCATCCAATTGAACCTCTTGTTCTAATGAAGTGGTTGGATCCTCTACATGACAGGGAGATGTAAATTCAAAAGGAGATTCCAAATATTGATTCAATATATGGACCCCCCCTTCAAGATGTGGAATCTCATTTTAAAACTCATGATATGTTTTTACATGGGTAAATATATTTAGATTACCAAGTTGTCACTCAAGAATGTTGTCATTTTTAGAGGATTCATGAAAAGTCACATATTTGAAAAGAATGAACTTTTATTTACCTCATCTTAAAGACGATATGCTTTAGTGATATTTGAGCGCCCCAAGAAGATGCACTTGCAACTCCTTGCACCTAGTTTGTTACTTTGGTCCTTAGGAATTAAGGAATAACAACTGGAACCAAAAACCCTGATGTGCCTCATTGAAGGAATGCATCCATGCCGCATTTCATAAGGAGTCTTGTTTCCAAAAACATAAGATGGTGAGTCGAACAAAAGTTCACTCACAAAAAGATTACCAAAATATTTGGAATATTGAATCATCCATTACTAAAATATATGAATATGAGATAATATATGATATTTTACAAGATATAAATACCCATAAATATAATCATTTAAAGGACCTCTAACACAACTCTTCATAAAGAGTTACATTTTTTCACTAATTATTATTATATTATTATTGTTTGGTATTATTATTATTATTACTATTTATATTTATATATATTGTATTATGTTATATTTTTTATATAACATTTCCTTTCCCTTAAGGGAATCTTTGTCCTCAAAGCTTATTGAAGACAAGGCTTACGTTTGATTTCTTTCTTGTAATGTCATCTCTCGATCTTTTGTGTTAGAACTTTGACACTTTGACAAACATCTCTCTCTCTCTCTCTCTCTCTCTCTCTCTCTCTCTCTCTCTCTCTCACACACACACACACACACACACACACANTCACACACACACACACACACACACACACACACACACACATGCCCATATAACCAAAGGTTGAAAACCACCCTTATCTCAAAAATGCCTTGAAATTTGCGTCAACGGGATGAGTTCTCCACCAAATTTCATGTTTACATCATAATACACTCATCTAAGTGTGAATATTATTAACATTGGCTAGGACATTCAAACAACTCACTAGTAAAACAATGATCAAAACCACATGAGTTCTAGACATAGGATCATAGCCCATGTCTCAATAAAGTGGCATATGTATGAAATACTTCAATATCTTCGAGGGTGTTCACACTAGGATGTCTCCAACCACAAAAACACATTAATAATCATGCTATAAATATGTAAATAAGGTCACATATATCAAGTGCACCACCTCTAAGTAACCTCAACACACACCATATCTTCATGGGCTAGGGATTTTGTATGCTAAGCCTTCAACCAAGCAACAACCATACATGAATGTACAAGGAGTAATACCATCTAGATATGGTGAGCACTAAATCAAGCACATCATTAAGATGGGTCATCAACCACCAATATGAAACCATGAACATAAAACCCAACCATGACAACCTATCACCAAGGAGAAATAGATATACTCCAATCCAATTTAAGTGCCATCCATCCATCAACTATCTAAGAGAAAATTACGATTTCTTCTCTCCCCTTTTCTTGCTATAGGTTGAGCTACAAGGATCTCATGAATGAGAGGAACATTAATGTAAGCATGCCTAACGACAACCATGAATGTGAATATGCATAACCGTAGCCATTAATGTGAGCCTGCATTAAGTAACCCTTTATGCTAAGAAAAGAACAAAAATATGCTCCCATGTAATTATCATCACTAGTAAAGCAGCATATCATTTCTAAACTTTGTATCAATCTTGGGTCTTATGTTCAGACTCTGGCACTAAAGACAAGTATTCAAATTATTGATGTATCTGAAAATTTACTTCCATTATTTAAAATTAAAGAGGTACATATTGTATTTTCACGTAGGCATTAAAGGTATTAATGAAATAACAACATCACATCCTAAAGAATACATCATCATTCCCTATATTGAAACAACATAAATAAGATTGTCTACTTAATAGAATAACATCATATATCTATCTATTTCTCTATTACATATCAATAATTATTGGAAGGAGGATTTACTCAACCCCGTCCCAAGAGGATGGAGCTAAACGAGAGCCTACAGTTCTGCTACATCTCTACTTCTTGGTTGTGTTCCATGTAAATGTGATAATGAAAAAGGAATCCTACTACCTTACATGAAAATTCACAGTAAATACATTAAGTGGATTTTGGAAACTTAAATACTGCAGTAGAAAACAATGTCACCGATAACTGAAAACTAGACTACTAGCGACGAGCTTTCTATACTAGCAATGGACAGCTCTGTCGCAAATATAGCAAGTTCATCAGAATTTTTTTTTAATTTCATACCGTCTCTATAGCGATGAAAACTTCGTCACAACAAATCTGGTTTTTTTTTAATTCCCTGCCATCGCTATAGCGACAGAGACTTCATCGCTAAACTAACAAAGTTGCGTCACTACACCAACAACATCTTTGTCGTAAATAAATTTGGTTTTAAAAAAAATACGACCTACTATCGCTATAGGGATGATTACTTCGTCGCTAAAACAATGACATTTTGTCGCTAAACCATCATAAGCATCGGTACAACACCTTTGCCCATTTTTTAAAACCATTTCCTTTCGTTGCTATAGCGACGGCAAGTCAAGATTTTTTCGGTAAATTTTCGTCGCAAGAGCCACGAATCTGCGTCGCAATAGCGACGAATCTCCATCACAGTAGTGGTCATCCATTCGTCATACTTACGACACATGCTTTTCATCGCTATAGTGACAAAATGTGGAAAGTGTTGCTATAGCAACGAAATTTTTACCACGAAAAGAAGGAGCCATTTTCGTCGCTATAGTAATGCATAAGTGTTGTAATAGCAACGAAAATCCATAGGAAAAATGTCCACATGTACTAGTGTATGTAAGGAATCCAAAGATATGGAAGTGGTCCATCTTAGGCACCTTCCCGGTGAACATCTCCTCATGAGTTTTGCACCCCAAGGTATAGTGCGAACTCCTATTTAGTAATAAACATCAGTACTACAAGCCTCTTCCCATAGAAATAAAGGAAGACTCTGATCATGTAGCATGGCTCTAGGTGCATCCACTATCGAACGGTTCTTCCTTTCAACCAATCCATTCTATTATGGAGTGTAAGGAACTGTCAACTGCCTCTTGGTCCCCTCCTATCTACAGAGCTCATCAAATGCATGGGAAGTATACTCACCCCCATTGTCTGATCAAAGTACCTTGATCTTCTTTCATGTATGGTTCTCCATAAGAGCTTTGAACTCTTAGAATCGAAGCAAGACTTCCTCTGATCTCTTGCTTCTAAGGAAATAGATCTCGGTCTTCCTGGAAATGTCATCGATGAATGTAATGTAATATTTATAACCAATAAATGAGGAAAAAGAAATGGGACCACATAAATCTGAATGTATCAACTCAAGCACTCCCTCTCATATGATGTCATTGCTTAGAAAACCAGTCTTGGTGTACTTTCCCGAAGCACACCCTCTGCATACACCACTCGGTTATGTGCTGAAATATGGAAAACATGTAGTCATATATCTCAACATCCTCAAAGATGGATGATGTAGGTGGGAAATCCACCTGTGCCATAACTCACACAACTCACTATTGCTCTAAGTGTGTGACAGTGTATGATGTGGCTAGAAGAGAACCTTGTATCGTTTCCCACATCTGACTCCAATCGCATCTGAAGCAAATGGACCCTCTTCTCTAGGAAAGATGTGAACTTTCCCATCTAGTACATATACCCCAAGGCCTCTGTCCTCAATCCTGGAAAATAATATAAGGTTCTTCTTCAACCCAAGGACATACAAGACATCCCTCAAAAAAATAGGCAGCATGGACTCCCTGTCAAAGTGGACTATCCCACACCCAACTACTCTCACCACTCTATCATCGCTCAATACAACCTCCAACTCCAAATATGTCTCTGATATCTCGATGAACATGTCTCGATCACATGTCATGTGACTCGAATCTCCACTATCAATGTACCAAGTGGAGGAAGTAGTGGAAGTACTCAATGAATGCCCAACAATCATGGAATGCTCCATGTGACCCTCAATGTCCCTACTGGTGATGGATGATGCTCTCTCTACACTAACACCAGCAAATAGAGAAAAATCTCTCTCAAATCTAGTAGCACACGCATCAATCTCTGCTAAAGTTGTTGTTTTTTGTTTCTTCTTGTTGTTTTCTGGGCACTTTCCAGCATAATTTCCAAACTTATGGCAAGCAAATCATTTCACTTTGCTCATTTATTTATTATCTCTATCTTGATGCTTGGTTCCACCCTTGGAACCCTTCTTGGTCTTCTTCTTCTTCCCCTTTGATGCGAATGCCACATTCTCTTCATCTTGTTTATTGTGAGATGTACTACCCTGTACACATCCTTTGCGTGTCTCCTCTTGTATGAAATCATCCCAAAGACGATCCCATGAAGGCATGTACTCACGAGAAACACTGAATCCACAAACTCAACACATGGATTTTCCACGCCATTCATGTTTGTATGCACCAACTCAGCACTCGGTATCACCTCCCCTATAGCTCCAATCTCATCACGAACCGGTGTAATCTTGGTGAGGTAAGTGGTCATATTCTCACCCTTTTTCATGCGAATTATCTTTAATTTCTCCCTTAATACCATCTTTCGATTTTCATTGGAACTTTGGTATAAGCTATTTATATCATTCCAAATCTGATGGGAATGATATTTACCTGAAATGTGTAGAATCACATGATCTTTGATTGCATCAAGAAGGATTATTTTGTCCTTTATATCCCTCTTGTCGAATGTGGCCCTAGCCACTGCATCAGCGGGAACAGTCACAGGATTTGTAGTAGTGATGTTCACTATATTCCATAGTCCACTATCTTGTAGGATCAACACTATTCTATCCTTCCAAGGACTGAAATTTCCGGCCCCATCCAACCTGTCTTTTATTCTAAGACCAGTAGCCATGACTGAAAGAAAATCCAAGATCATGTTTTCTGCTCAACCTTGTTTTCCCTTATTTCTCCCAATCTGAAATTTATGTTTGTGTGTAAATTTCCAGCCTTCACTTTGATCTGATACCATGAATATTTTTCAAATCCCCAACCCGGTTCAAGTTTCAATTTTTCATTGTTTAATGCCCAAACCCTAAGGTTAGCATAAAAATAAAAATTTAATAATTTTGTACTGAAAACATAAAACACATGAGATTTTTCTTTCTTTTGAATACTAAAAATTAAAGGCAGCCCTAAACTCTTACCCATAAATTTAATTTTTCAGCCACACATGAAATTTAACACTCAGATTTTTGGTCAACTTGGCCCAGGAAAAACCTCGAAGGGAAAACCTGTTCTTTAGAGAGATATTAATTTATTTTCAAGCAAATTTACAAAACCAAATCAATAGTACTTATCTCATCATTTCATCTCGAAATGCATGCAAATAAAACTTGTACTGCCTTGATTTATGTGGTGTACGTCCTCACACATGTGGTTGTACCGAACTGTTGTACATACTCGATTTTTGTGCATGTACAGACAACATTAAATGTTGTACTTTTCTTCCTTGAAATTCATTCCTGCTACCTTGAAAATTGTGCCTGTACGAACAACATTAATTGTTGTACTTCTTTCCTTGAAATCTGTGCCTATACAAAGCAGTCTTTGGAAATGTGCCTGCTGCGAATTTTTCTTGGGAAATGTGCCTAGAAAAATTTCTCTTCCTATCTCTGGAATTTTGCAGAATTTATCTTCTCTCTCTCTTCAAAAATTTTTAGGAATGAAATCTCTTCAAACCCTAGTTTCTTCTCTTGCTCCTGCTCTCTCAAAAAGATCTCTTGTGAAAGTGAACAATTAGACCCAATTTTGCTTTCTCTCTCCCTTTTTGTTTAAGTAACTTCCTCCTTGAAATAAAAGGCTAGAATTAAAAACTAACTCCATGAGGTTAATGGTTCATCTCATTTCCTCGTTAAAAAATCACGTTTTAAATAATAATGAAACTTTAATACTCACCCTCATTAATGCGCATAAAGTCACTTTAAAATTATAAAATCAAACATTTAATTAAAATGTCACCTTATCATAAAGTCATTCGCACCTTTTAATATGGATAGGGACCACATTTAAAGTGTCTTGTCCACCCCAAGGCATGAGTGAACAAACACTTTCGTAGGTAAAAAAATCAACACTTTTTCACATTCTGCAACTTTGTCCACTAGAGAGTCAAAATTGAGGGACTTCAATTAGGCACTAGATTGAAGTGATTCGAGATAGTGAGAATCTGTTGGATAGAGTACCTTGATGAATGTTGTAATTGTAGTGTCTACCTTCACACCAGTAGAATCAATGTCATGCATGATGGCTTTAATTTCAAATGTTAAATCCATGGGATCAATATCCTTCAACTCTAGGTTGAAAAGCTTCAACAAAAATTGAATCGTCTAAATGCGAATCATACAAATCTTTAAATTTATTCAAAGCCACCCCAAGAATATTTAATAGATCTGATACGACTATTGACCTGTTCACTTACAAAAGTAGCAATCAAGGCATGTGCTTTCTTATCTTTACTCATCCATGTTCCAGGCTCTTTATCTCTTGTAGGTTTCATAGGTGAAATATCCCCATCACAAATTCCATCTCAAAGACCATTGAAGATAAGAGTATGCTCGGTCTTTATTGAGAATTTTGGACATTTTATTTTCCATTAAGCACCATACCAACAATTGAGGCAAGAGAATGCATTTTCATAAACAAAATCACTTCAAGATATAATTTGTATGAGAGAGAAAATTGGAATATAAATCGCTCCAACATTAAACAAGACATCCAATGCTTTGCAACCTGGCAATGTTATAGATAACAATTTCGATTGAGGCATATGTTGGATGGACAGTTATAGAGTAGGCCAAGGATGGTCATGTAGCTATCTATAAAACACTAAAGCTCTGATACCACTGGCATGGCTTGAATAACTCCAAAACGTAAATAAATTTCATTAACGTAAGTCACATATAAATACATAGAGATATGACCTTTGTTTTTGTCTTCAAAGAGTCTGATGACAATTCATATTTACCTATGACTCTTTATATTACTTCTAAATAAATAATAATAATAATAATCCCTAAAGATTAGATATCTAGAATGCACCACAAATAAATGAAATCACTAGCTCAAGTGAATTCAAAAGTGTTCTCATGTATATATCAAACGGAATATCAACCTCTAATTTATGTCTAATATAATATCAACCTCTAATTTAAATTTCTTCTTGACCAATGACCATAGGATTAAATGGCATATCCATGGTTGAATTGAGTTATATTTCCTTTCCATGGTTGAATTGAGTTATATTTCCTTTACATTGAATGTAGTGAACTAGAGCATCTTATTCAACATACATACATGATCAAACATTTAGTGGAAGTTAGCGGAAAACTTTAGTAAAGCTAAGTTGAGTGGAAGTTAGTATAAAACTTTATTAATGTTAATATGACATGCATACATGATCAAACATTTAGTGGAAGTTAGCAGAAAACTTTAGTAAGACTACTTAAGTGGAAATTAGTAGAAAACTTTATATAAAACTTTAATAAAGTAAAGTTTACTTTGAGAGAGATATTTGTTAGTTTACACTATCATTGAACCAATCAAGGTAACCCAATGATATGGGTGAGAAGTGTAGACCCTTTGAAGCTTACAATGATGAAGTAATCCTAAAGTTGAAAGAATCATAGAATTTATGAAATGCTCATGTATTATGATTTTAAAGGCAGGTCATGATAATTTGAAGGGGGAGAGTCCACCAAGCAATACTTAAAAGAAATTGTATTACTATGACATGATTTTAAAGGAATTTCATGATATGGAAGAGTCCAATTAGCAATACTTAAAATATTTTGTATTAACTCATATTTAGAAATGCAAGTTATAATTTTGAAGACCTTAAATTTGGTAAGAAACCAACTAATGTAACAAAACCTAACAAACAAATCAAGCACTAAGTTCACACAAGTGAATGAACCTAAAATACACATCATGAAAAGTGGTTTATAAGACCTAACAAACAAATCAAGCACTAAGTTCACACAAGTGAATGAACCTAAAATACACACCATGGAAAGTGGTTTATAAGGTAAGTTATTTGAATTGATATGACATAGAAATATTGTAATAACATTTTTTTATTACTATTTAATATTTATTGTGATCTATGCAACTTAGTGGGGAGTGTGCAATATGCTAACAACTTGTACACATTTATCATGCAACTTAGTGGGGAATGCGCAATATGCTAACAACTTGTACACATTTATCATACACTAATATTGTGGGGGTGTAAATTAGAGAAAATTGTTTCGGTTAATATTTACCATTTGGTTATTTATTTACTAAAATAAATACTAAACAAAATTTTAAACAATTAATTTATTATTTGTCCAAAGTTTTAAATAATCAAATTATTTTCTGAGAAAAAAAACATCAATGTTCTTAAAAAAAACATATAAAATCTTCCTCTCCCACCCAAAAATAAATAAAAAATTTAAGTCTCACCAAATATTTGTACTTTATGTTTTGAGAAAGTCAAACAAACATTTACAAAGGGTTCTACACTTCCAAGAAAGTATGGTTCTTTAAAACTTTCCCTAGTATATGTTGCAATTTTATACATCAAATCTCACAATGCTCTATGTAAGGACAAAATTTGATAAAATATTGAACGTGTTAAACTTTCGGCCACTCACATTTTATTGGTGACTTTACAAGAAGAAACAAACAAAATAAATTTACATTTAATATAGGAAATAGGAACCCCGACCATCCATGTTTGTATCCTACATGTATGACATTTAATATGCTAGGACACACACCATACATGTCCTTGACATGTGTCAAACACATGTCCTATACGTGCCCAACAAATATTGGTGTATCAAACACCAACTCATGAAGCACATATAGGAATTTCCTCCCTTTGAAAAGTAGGCATGGGCAATCTAGGTGTATGTGCACTGCAATTTCCCTCTTATTTATAGGTGGAGGGACGAGTGGTTGTAGGGAACAACAAAGATGTAGGATGTATTTTCTAATGATATTGGTTTGAACAACATCATTGGATTGTCACTAGCCAATTTGGTTTTTAATGAACCAATGCTAAAAACAATCCCTTCTGATGATGGTGGTTGTAATGGCTTCGTGCTTGGGCACTAAGGCACTCTACTCGCTCGAGATGGAATTAGCGTGGAGGCTTGCCCAAGATATCAAGGAGCATGCGGAGGTAGCATGACAACCGACTTGACTTGGGAGCACGACAACAGTGGTGTGCCAACTTGAGAGCTCGACGTGCAAGGTTTCTCGGCATGAAGTTTGGGCAAGAGGACCAAGGAATGGGCAAGTGTTGGAATTGGTAGAAGTAATATATCGGTTAAGACATGAGTTGGGTGCTCTCCCACACCCATGATGCCCAACAACTTGGCATAACACAGGTTGAAATCCCATGGCCGCACTAGCATGGACCAATGGCAAGTGAACGAGTGGGTTGGCATGGGAATGAGTGCGAGACTTGTTGACGGAATACAAAGTGTGTGACAAGGAAATATTTGAGATGGGTTTGAGCGCATCGATGGGATGCATGCCCATGAAAGATGAGAAAGTGGCAAGTCTGTTGGAAGCCCACGACAAAACATGAAGTGGACACAAGAGTGTTGGTATACTTAGCGTGTGGGAGAATGGATGCCACAAGGTGGAGCCTTGGGCGCACCCTTAATCCAAAGTGCAAGTATAAGTAGAGCGCATAGTGGAAGCTTGAAGGAAGATCGAAGGAGGAGCACGATCATAACCAACTAGCAGAACCAAGGAACAATTTAGGTTGGGTAGTGCACGCCATAGGTGGCGGACTTAGAACATACTTAGGTTCACTTGGGCATAAACAGTTGGATGGATTGTGGGAGGTAGTTCATAACAGTAGAGAGATGCACCAAACAAAATTTGTGAAGGAATAATAATATTGAGGTTTCTTTATGTGTGTATCGAGTTGGGAAACACGTTGGTGAGGCTAGTCCCTGGGGACACCCTGACTGTTATCCATGTCAATGGTTGTAACTATGATTTTATATAAACACTTGGGCACACCAATTTGAGTGCCCACCCATATATATTTCTTCTCTTGTCTTCTTTGGAATGCACATGTGTCTTTGCTAAGTTAAGAAAATGGCCAAGTAATAACACATAACATAAGCTTAAGTATTGGATTTAAGAATTTTTGCATTGGTTAGGCGTAGTATGTTGGTAAGACACCGAGTTGGTCTCTCCCTTAGTTAGTCACCCGGCAATGCTGCATGGGCTTCTGAAACGGTGGAAAAATTGGGCGTTGGTTCACCCCTTGATAGGTGGTGTCAGAGCACATCGTAGTGATGTTGTAGCAAGATCAGAAGTTCGTTGAGGGTGTTCATCGAAAGTTGGTCATCGATAGCACCAAGTTTTTTGTTGGAGAAGGTTGGAGAGTGACAAGAGGTGCACTGAGCACGGTGCCCGCCACTGCTGCAGGTGCCCACAATGCATAGTAAACGACAGTGAAGCACGTCAAGCAAGGTGCTAGGTGACAGTTACGAAGGTGAAGTCTAGAAGTTAGGTTGGGAAGAACTTTGAGTGGCACATCGAAGGTGCGGAGGTTGGCCAAATTCAAAGGGTACAAGTGGAATAATTGGAGGAAGTTGAATCTAAGAACGCATCTGACAGATGACAAGCACTACAGGGAAAATTGACAAGAAGCCAAGGCATGAAAGTGCACTATGGAAGGAAACGCCTAATCTTGTGACTTGGAAGACAGTAGCAACTCGATCAGTTCCGAGGAGTTAGATGTGTCGGGATCATGACGTTGGAAGGAGTAGACAAACAAGAGTGTCTAAGGTAGGCAGGCCTCCACAATAGGTTGAATGGGTACGTTGATTTCAAAAGAGCAGGATTGAGTGTGCAAAATCTTGGTAGGTTCAGCAAGAATGTGTTGAACAAGCCCACGGCCAAGCACACTTCGGTGGAAGTGCGAACGAAAGTACCCCACGACAGTAGAAATGACTAAGTCAGCAATGAGAAAATGCACAGGAAAGCAGATATTGGAATCTGAGGCAATCCTAAAGATGGGATCGGATGCGAGAGAGGAATCTCTTCGTGGAGACCATAACGAGAGTTTGGTTCCAAAGACTCCTAGAGTGAATACTAGGGTATCTAATCTTAAAAGAAATGCAGAACAGATGGCCACATCTCTTTGCAAGCATGGAGGAAGGAAGGAAATATTTTAACGTCCGCGAGGCTAAGAATAGCCTATGGGACAGACCAACTCACACAATGTTTTCTGTAATTCAATCCTTTGTCTATTCAACTTGATGATGAGCGCCCCCAATTTTTCCACAGTCCCCTCATTAAATAAATCATCCCAAGATTTATCCGCCCAGACATTTGCGTCCCTGTCCCTATTGTCCTTAAAGGCTTCACACTCTAAAATGAAGTGTTTTTCTGTCTCCACCTTACCAGCGGTGCAAAAAAAACACACTCTTTCTGTCCACGCTTCTTTTGGCATTTTCCAGCGCTCGGTCTCACAACGGAGTTGATGGGAATTAGTTTTTAATTGCGCAATGAAATTTTTTGCTTTCCAAGGTATATCGGCCCCTATGTACGCCTTTTGATGCTGATTGTAGGTAGGGTTAAACTCTTTAATCTAATACTTTCTCTTTCTCCCTAGCTCTTTATCCCAAGTTCGCTTGTGGAACTTATTGATAACAAAAGCCTTTATTTCTTTACTATTTGTAGGACACGTGCTCAAGCACATATCCCACTTGCTAAGCCATTTAATATGTTGTTGCATCTAAGTCTTCTTTCTTTTGCATGATATGTCATTAAAGACAACCTTAGGCCATCTACCTTCTTCCATTTGCTCAACTCTTTTTAGATATATTATGAGTCTCACCATAGCAATTGCTTCAATAGAAGCCAACCACATTTCACTTAGCATGATTTCATATGGCACTGAACTCTTAATTTTGAACTTGCTTGTGATTATGTGTTTTTGAATCTTTTCTATTTTCTTCCACTGTAAGTCAGAGGTACTGCTGGCCCAAAATTCACAACCATAGAGAACAACCGGGATCACTAAGAGCCCAAAAAGGGTTTGCATAGTTTTCCAGTCCCATAACTCTGCCTCTCTGCACCTATTTTCGAAAGCATAAAACGCTTTCCAACCTCCCAGAGTTCTTTTTTTCCTGCATCCTTCCCAACTCAAACTTTTGTTGAAGTCGATTCCGAGGTACTTGTAATCTTCCACTACTTCAAGGGTATTGTCTTCAAAGTAGAACTTATGGTGTTTATGTTTTCTTTTGCTAGAGAAAACTACCACTTTCATTTTGCTAGTATTTACTTACATCCCAATTGTTTTACAAAAGTGCTCAAGGGAAATCAAGTGCTCTTACAAACCAAGAGCGAACTTAGCAATCAAAATAAGGTCATCTGCATACAAAAGAAGTCTTATCACATACTCGCCCATGAGGACGCCATCCCCACCCTCTAGGTTTAACCACTCTTCAAGTTTGTCAATATATAAGCCAAAAAGGGTAGGGGATAATGGGCACCCTTGCTTGACCCCAATATCGCTTCTAAAACTTTCGGAGATACCCTCTGATGTTCTGATTTTGACTTTTACCTCCTCATATAGCCTGTGAACAGCTGCTTTAAGATGTATAGGAACCCCAAGTTCCTATACATCCTATAAATTCAACATCCTAGAGGAAGAGACTGACCAATGCAACAACACTTCAATGATTTTGCAAGCATGCTCTGAGAATCCATTTGAATTTTTTCGAGAATCCCAACCCCGGTTTCAAGCTTGATCGCTTCTCTGCATAGTTTAATGCCTAAACCCTTGTGCACAATTTTTCAACAAAAATTGACTAAACTGAAACATATGGAATTCTTTTTCAAAATTTAATAACTCAGAAATTTTCTCTTTTAGTTAAAATTTCAAACTCATAAATTTATAACAGCCATGCATGCATAAAAAATAACACACAGATTTTTTACTAATGGTCTTGGATAAAACCCCGAAGGGAAAACTTGTTTCTGAGAGAGAGAGAGAATTTTATTTCTTCAAGGTAAAATCCAGAAATAAAACAACAGTACTTATCCTTTTTCCTTCTCGAAAACTAAACCTTCATTGTTGTACGGCCCCTCGACAACCGTGTTGTACGACTCACACATGTGGGTGGAAAAACTCAATTTTTGTGCAATCTGTTGCCTCAAAATTTGTGCCAAATTCTGCTTGTATGGACATAATTTTATTTATGTACATGTCCTTGAAAATCGTTTCCATTCTGTACTAGTGTACGACTTCTCGAAATTTGTGCAAACTTTTGTTGCATGGATTTCTCCTCGAAATTTGTGTTGTACCTAATGTACAGAAATCTCCTCGAAAATTGTGATGTACCCTATTGTACTGAATCTCTCCTTGAAATTCATGCCCAGTTTATTCTCCTCGAAATCTGTGCAAGAATTTGACTTATCTCTCCTGCTAGTTTAAATTCTCTTCAAACCCTCTCTTTCCCTTCTTCTTCTTCTCTCCAAATTTTCTCTTTGAAAAGTGAATAATGACTTAGTTTGCCTTGCCTTAGTCCCTTTTTGTTCATGGAAACTTCCTCTTCAATCTAATGGTCAAGATTAGATTAGATGAATGGTTCTCATTAAATGTTCAATTAATAAATAATAAATGACATTTAGTGCACCTTGTGTCATTTAATAAAGTATAAGCACCCCCTTTTAATTAATGACTCACTTAACTTTTATTAAATCAAAACTTAGAATAAACCATGACATTTAACTTTTTAATGAAGCCACGTTGAAATTATAAAGTAATTCTCACTTCATTAATTAAACAAAACTAGGGGTCACCAAAATAAAGTGTCATTGTCCACCCCAAGGAAATACTAGGTGAACAAACACTTCCTAGGTAACATTTTAACACTCCCTCTTATCGAGGAAGGTGTTTTTCACCACTCCCAACTTGTTTCTAAAATAGGCATGCTTCCTTCTACCCAAAGACTTCATGAGAATGTCAGCTACCTACTCATTTGTCGAAACATACTGCAACTGCACATCCCATCTTTGAACATAATCTCTGATAAAGTGATATCTGATCTCTATATGCTTTGACCTGTCATGAAATACCGAATTCTCAGAGAGCTTGATGCAACTCTGATTATCACAATGTATAATCATGGGTCTCAGATCATGAACAAACAAATCTGCCATCATCTTGCGAAGCCATAATGCCTCACAACTAGCCTAACTGGCTTCGATGTACTCAGCCTCAACAAAACTCAATGCTACGAACTTTTGCTTCTAACTTAACCACGACAAAATTGTCGATCCCAAGCTAAAGCAACAACCAGAAGTGCTCTTACGGTCTGAAACACTACCTTCCCAACATGAATCTGTAAATCCAACCAATCCCACTCCATCATATCTCCTATAGTCCAAACCACAATCAACTATACCAGCAAGATATATCAAGATGTATTTTGCGGCAGTCCAATTAATTTGAAAAATTACCCAAGGATATTTATAACCATTATTTGCATGTGAAATTTAAATGTCAATTAATCATAAATAGGCTTTAAAATGTAGAATTAAAGAGCATCCATCAAGCACATAAGCACATAAAAATGTAAGCAAACCATAAAAATGAAGATAAGAGCTGATGACCCAATTCACCAGACCCCCTGGCTATGTCTACGAGCCACTTTAAATACAAGTTGTGACCATATACTATTAAGAACCAACATGCAAGAGAGATGGTTAAGTGGACTTTGTGAAGGCTATGGTGCTCATGGAGGTCATGGGATCGAATCCTTTGAACTCATAAATTTTTACAATACATCACATTGCCAATTTTCTTAGCCAAAAACGCACTTTTTGCCGAAACTTTAAATCTTTATATCTTCTGTGTCCAGAGGTATTGTTTCATGAAACAAGCATTGTTGGAAATCTTCTGATGGCCTCTTTCATTCTGTAAGATTTTATCTTCACTTTGAATACTTTAACTTTTATCGGCTTTGAGATGATCCACCTAGATCAAACATTCACGCTGGAAATATTTTTGACCACAAAAAGCATGAAATATGTCACGTCCCCTCCCCTCATCCCGATGATGGAGAGGACGTGACCATCACTGTTGTTGCAGCCAAAAGGGAAATCCAGCCCATGAACATGATAAATAATAATGCATTGAAGTAAAATCATACATAGATGCATAACAAATGCAATCATAGAATGCCTTGAATCATAAAATACAATTGCAAATGCATAATACATGAAAATAAATCGCGAAAGAAAAACACCTTCATTCCAGCATTCAACATGTTCATCGTAATTCATTAAAACAAATACAGTTGCAGAGGTAAAAACACAAGAATACTTATCTTGAAAAGAAGCTGGCATGCAACTAGCTATGGCGTTGCAACGTTCCACCCAACCATAGGCCAGTGTGCTCATCAATCTCTCAGCATCACTGCCACCCCCGAGCTGGGCATGATTCCCATAAGGATCTAGGTGTTAACACCTGTATTTTACAAAAAGATGCAAGACCGATGGGAGGTAAGATTTTGTTGATTAAATACTTTGGGCCAAGGATATAGTACAAAGGGGCTTTATAATCTGAAGAGTAGCCGAGTCGGAAAAGGTCCTGAACCATTGGTCTAAAGGAGAAGCAAATCGATGGTTTATATCCTTTCCGCCATCCAGAACATACAAGCAAGATAAGGGAATTTCGGGCCTCTAACGGCCTGCACACATCAAAGGCTTTAACATTGCTCAGAGCTGATCTACGGCCCATGTCAAATTCGCTGGCTGGAAGTGCATGGTGGATAAGGAAATGAGCGATCAGCGGAATCTCATACGGTCCTCTTGATCCTACGGACGAGGATTGAAAGTAGCATTGATCGACGGACATGTTGGTTTCCGGAAAGGTAACATGCACGCGCGATAACCTTTAGACCACCCAGCGGAAATGAATACGTGCTGCTCGATCCGACGGTTGGAGATCGCAGGATGGTGGATCGACGATGGGAAATGATTCCGGGTTGGAGACTTGCGCACCCGATAAACCCCCAGCACCCGGCGGAATATAGTACGTGGCGCAAGATCGGACGGTTGTTGAACACCTGGCATCCCATCGACGGCCGAGAAGAATTCCGGAAGGAGAACTAGCGCAGAGGATAATTCCGGATTATCCGGCGGAATCCGGTACGCGGCACTTGATCTGACGGTGTAGGAGCGACGGTGAATCACATCAACGGGCGAGGGTGATTCCGCTGAGCAAAGTTGCTCGGCGGATTAAGATGGAAGAGCCCAGCGGAATCGGTAGACAAAGCACGATCCGACGGCCCACCCGCAGAGGCAAAACAGATCGACGGTTGCAGATGACTCCGGGCCCTGAAGTTGCACGACGGATAAAGCGAGGAGGCTCGGCGGAAAAGGGACATGTGGCACGTGATCCGAGGGCCAGGAATTCACACAGAAGAGATCGACGATCAGAAATGAACCCGGAAAAGAAAGATGCGCGGGGGTTAGAGACAAGTAGTAGTTGCGGACATAAATGCCTCCCACGTGTCAAATCCGGGTGGTCCTATA